>ML103023.1:0-18391 GCA_003697995.1 Taxidea taxus jeffersonii
TTTTTTTTTTTTTTTTTTTTTTTTAAATCAAGGTCAGTCCAGTGAATGGTTCAAAATCACACAGCCAGTGTGTGCCACATTTAGGACCAGATCTTGTTTTTTTTTCCGATTCTAGGTTTTCTGCGTCTTTAGGCTCTTTTCTCTTTTGGGTCATTTAGATTATTCTCGTTGCCTGTATGTTAGAAAATCAGGACTTGTTATCTTTGGTGACACCTTTTTACCTTGAAGACGAGGTACTATTAGAGTCTAGACCAAGTTACTCTGTGTTTCTCTTTTAGACTCTCGGTAAATAAAATGCTACATGGTCATGGGATTAGCCGCGTTAACTGGGTTTTTCTGGGCGGTAAATGGCTTGAAATGATGGGAAATTTATTTCTTCAACAGCCACAGCCAGATCCAGTGAGAAACAAGCTCTCATGTCAGAACTGAAGATAATGACTCACCTGGGGCCGCATTTAAACATTGTGAACTTGCTGGGAGCCTGTACCAAGTCAGGTAGGCTTCCTGACCTGGAAGGGAGGATGTAAGTCCTTACTCTCTACCTCCAAACATGCCAGCAAATATAAGCCCCCTGAACGGAGTTGCCTGACTTCCACTGAATTGCTGGAAGCTCTTCATCTTTGAGAATCACCTCGTGTTGGTGCAAACACAGCATTTCACGGCACTTCTGTTCCTCGTTTTCATGCCTGTTGCTTAACTGCTTTTGGTTCCCACAGGCCCTATTTACATCATCACTGAGTACTGCTTCTATGGGGATTTGGTCAACTATTTGCACAAGAACAGGGATAGCTTCCTGAGCCACCACCCGGAGAAGCCAAAGAAGGAGCTGGACATTTTCGGATTGAACCCTGCGGATGACAGCACACGGAGGTGGGTACAGAATGATGTGTTGCTGTGAGTCCCAGGCTTATGAGCCTCACCGCCGGAGACAGCCCGCCTCCCCATGGAATCTGTGTCTGCAGACCCAGCGGGACTTAGAGCCCCACTACCTTCCCCGTCACCCCCTGACGCAGCTGGGACATCCCTGGCTGCAGGTGTTTGGGACTGGGTAGCGTGCAGGGAGGCCTTGCTGAGAGGTTTGAATGGAAGCAAGAATTGGAATCATTCTGGGAGCCATTTGGCTGCTAAGGTACGGTCCACTTCAGGCCTGTAAGTCGTGGCTCTGGCCAGGGAGGCTGCCTGCTGGTTTCTTGTGAGAAACTGCCCGAGGACCCCCAGGTTTTGAGATACTGCCCCATACTGAGCCCGGGCCTGGAGGTCAAGCCAGTGGTAGTAATCCCACCTGCAGAAACGTACAAGGAGCTGTCAGGTTGTGAGTGGATTTCCAGTTCTGTAAGATCAGAAAGTGCAAGTTCACTTTATGTTGAGTTACTCGATGGACCCCAAATTGGCACTGAATTTATTGAGGGGCAGGAAACATCTGCACAAGCCCCGGGGTTGTATGGCCCGGGTTTGTGGCCGGTGAGTTGAAAACCGGAGCAAGAATAAAGGCAGGCACACTGAGTGGAGATGACCCAAGTATTTGTGTGGTTACTGGTTCATGCTGGGCTCACTCACCCGGCTGCCCCACGTGGGAGGTGCACATTGGTTTTGATTTTGCTCGCCAACCCCCCACCCTGCCCCTGAGCTGCCCCCTTACCTACCACACTGCCTTGTGTACCGTCGGCCCCTGGTCATCTGCTGAAGGTCGAATGACCACTCCCGGGGAGGGGGGGCAGCACCCTGAACAAGATTTCTTTTTCTGTTGTTACAGTTACGTTATTTTATCTTTTGAAAACAACGGGGACTACATGGACATGAAGCAGGCTGACACCACACAGTACGTCCCCATGCTGGAGAGGAAGGAGGTTTCTAAGTACTCGGACATTCAGAGGTCGCTGTATGATCGCCCAGCCTCGTACAAGAAGAAATCTGTGTTAGGTAAACGGTCACTGTCCACTCTTCGGGAGGCTGGTAGTTTAATACGATCCAGATTTCCCCTGCTCTCCGCAAGCTGGGCTTCTGCTGCTCTGCTTTTATGAAAGAACTCCACTGGTACGTGTTCTCACGTGCTGAAGTTCAGAAAGGATTTTTGGGTTTTACAAAATAGTAATTGCTTCTTTGCTCATAGGAATGCTCTTTTTTCAGATAGCGATGGAAACCTGCACTTAAAGTACTCAGAGGAAGGGATGCCAGGGTGGCTCAGTTGGTTAAGCCTCTGACTCTTGATCTCAGCCCTGGTCTTGATCTCAGGGCTGTGAGTTCAAGCCCTGTGTTGGGCTCCAGGCTGGGTGTGGAGCCTGCTTAAAAAACAAAACAAACAAAAAAACCCCCTAAAAACAAAAAACAAATGAGCAGGGAAAGTGAGCAGAGCTGCCATCCTGTGGTCCTTAACTGCCTGTCTGTGCCAGGGGTCTGTGACGTGCTTTCAGAAGTTTACGGCCTGTGACTTGAAAAGAAGAAAAAGAATAAATGATTAATGCGATGTATTTTCACACTTTAAACATAATCCTCTTAGAGAATGGTTTATCCTGATATAATTAGCTTTTTTGTTTGGTATTAGTGTGTTTTTTTTTTTTAATGGAAGTATGGTGATCACTGATCACCCCCACCCCCTGTACCCCTATTGGCAAAATTAAAAGCTAGCTATCCTCTATTGGTTCCTAATTCTATTTTTAAAATTTCAGTTCTCTAGGTCTCTAGTATCTAGGAGTTCAGTAGCCCTTGCTTTGAGCTGTGTTAATATCCACTTTGTGATAGACACTGGAAAGTAGACAGCCGAAGGTTTTGTATTTTCCTGCCGAGAATGTTGGGTATTTCTGTTATTGTTTGAAGGAAGGTTTGTCTCGTCTTTCAAAACAGATGAACATGTGGCAGGATTGCATTGATTCATAAACTCCAGGGAGTCTAGCCGATGCCCATAGCAGATGGACCACCCCACTTGTGCGGGGGTGGGGGGGCATAGGCCCCTCCAGGTTCCTGTCTAATCCCAGGCTTGGAGCAGGGAGGACGCTACTATTGGGCCTGAGCCTCCCATTAGTCAATGCACAAAAGTGTTGAGCTGCCATGGAAATGATTTTGAAAATCACCGATATGCTCTGAATGCTTGTAGGGTTCTTAAGTGAAAGGTACAATCTGTCAAAAAAAGAATGTGCTTGTTTTGCAAAGCTCGGTACACAAGAGTATTTTCCATTGCTGCGGTTCCAAGTTCCATTCACTTGTTTTTGCCAAGTGGGTACACTTCCAAGCCCTTTTAAAAGATTAGCCAGTGAGAGCTGTCGGAACCAGTGCTTCCTCTCCCCTCCCGTGTTGTTAAAAATAGTTTACATTGCTTCCCAGGCTGGACCTGGCTCCAGATGTCAGGGGAACCTGATTCACACTCAGCCCGGGCCCCGCTGGCAGGCAGACCTCTGCTTGCTGGCCTTCTCCTAGCTGGCTGGAAAAACATGAATGGCTACAGCTACTCTTCACTTGCCTGAACATTTTTAAAAAGAAATGAGAACGGCTGGCCTAGATTACCTCCTTCCTCGAAAACCCTGGGACTCTTCCAGATGGGACTAACTGGGGAAAGTAGACAAGTTACAAAAGGAACTAAAGGCAAAGTCCTTGGCACTGACCTTTTAAGATTGTTACCTCTGGCCTGACTGGGGCTGGATTTTATTCAGGAAATGAGCCAAACACTGGGAAGGTGGCTTTAAAAAGGGGAAATAAAAAAGGGGGGGGGATTCCTAGAAACTACCTTTTCAAAGGGCCCTCATGTATATTCATCATGGAAGATTTTGCGTGTGTGTGTGTGTGTGTGTGTGAGAGAGAGAGAGAGAGAGAGGTGGCTGAGGTAACTTGCTAACTAAGGCTGAAAAAAGAAATTCGGGAGGCAAACAAGATCTGTGAGAACCCACTAGACTGGTCCTTATGGATACATGTGTATGTAAACCGGAGAAAGATTTCTGCAGATAGATTTCTTTTTAATGGTAGAACCTTGGTGTGGCTTGCATACCCACCCGTGAGGTCTGGAAATGCTATAGGAAAAAAAATCTTAGATCTGTTCTCTGGACAAGCCCTTGCACACTGACAAGTGGTCCAGCCCCATGGATGCGTCCGGTGGGGGATGTTTCACGCCGCCCTCTAAGGCCAACACCCTTCATTCCTTTTCTGCAGACTCAGAAGTCAAAAACCTCCTTTCGGATGATAACTCAGAAGGCCTTACTTTGTTGGATTTGTTGAGCTTTACCTATCAAGTTGCACGAGGAATGGAATTTTTGGCTTCGAAGAACGTGAGTGTGTTCATGGAACAGTTCTCTGTAGATCAGGCCACAGGCCTGAGTGAGGTGAGCGTGGAAGGTCTCCAAGAGCCTGATGGCAATGGCTGCTTCTCGCTTCCTTTTCCCTGAAGCATAGTGGGGAGTCTGCTATCATCAGGTATCTACCTGTTCTAGAAATTTCTCCCTCTTGGGAGTGGCTGGGAGGAGAGTCTGGAGGAGGCAAGCTCTCTGTACTTGGACAGCCTCCAGGGCACCCTCCCCTCCGTGACGTGTGTCACGCAGCTCCCGGCACCACCGTGAGGCAGCCAGTCACGTAGGGCTGACGTTGTCTAATGACAGATGGACAGACTGTTGTTTTTGCCTTCCCATGCAGTGTGTCCACCGGGACCTGGCTGCTCGAAACGTCCTCCTGGCGCAGGGGAAAATCGTGAAGATCTGTGACTTTGGTCTGGCCAGAGACATCATGCATGATTCCAACTATGTGTCTAAAGGCAGCGTACGTGCTCCCTCCACTCACTGGGCATGCTCATCTTCCTCACTTGTCTCTAGAACTAGATGTCGCTTCTGGCCACTCAGGGTCCGCATTTTTAACATGGAGTCCATGAAACCCAGGAACGGGCTCCAGGGAATCAGTATGCAAAGCATAGGCTCTGTAGGCAGATGGCCTGGGCGTGAGTACTGGCTTGAGCACTTAGTAGCCTGGAGATGGGGGCAAATTTCTTGCCTGTTCTGTACCCTGGTTTTCCCTGTCGGTAGCAGTGACCTGATAACAGTACCTGTCTTCCTGGATTGCCGTGTGATTCAATGACTTAAATGTCAGATGCTTAGAACTGTGCCTGGTACACAACAAGCACTCAGCGAGTGTTAGCTACTACTCATACGTGCCTGTGTACATGTTCATTTCCAGAGAGAGCAGCTCTGACTTCTGTCAGATCTGCAAATGACATTCAGGGCTCCTACGCTTTGGGCGAACATTCAGCGTTAATATTTTTGGGTGCTCTTCAGTGGGAGGACACAAGAGGCGACATCGACCATCTGTCCTTCATTAGATATTTATTGAGCACCTACTAGATGCCAGGCACTCTTCTGAGTGTGGGGAGCAGAGTGCTGAACAAGAAACAAAGATTTCCTGGGCAAGGTTGTTAGTGCAAGTTATTATTAGTCCAAAGAGAAGCCCTACTATTTCTGCTGCTGTGGGTCATCACTGGGGATGCTGGGTTTTAACTTCTCCCTCTCCCTGTGCAGACCTTCCTCCCCGTGAAGTGGATGGCCCCCGAGAGCATCTTTGACAATCTCTACACAACGCTGAGTGACGTCTGGTCTTACGGCATTCTGCTCTGGGAGATCTTTTCCCTTGGTACGGGCCTGACATCTCCACTCATTTGGGTGGTTTTGCAACAACACTGGAAGGGAAACACTGTTTTCCAAGCTCCAGGGGGTAAACGATGCTGAGATGCCTGCTGTGAGTCAAGGTGTGGCCCCTGCTTTGCACAAGGCATTGCGCAGTTGCGGTGTCTGGTGTGCGCCCTCGTGGACTGAGCCAGAGTGTTGGGGGGCTGCACCCTCACCCCTGGGCTGTGCCCCTCCTCTCCTTTGGGCTGTGCTAGAGTGACTTTCTCCCACTGGAAGGGTTCCTTAGGACACCCACTCCCCAGCTGCTTTTTCGCCTGGGACTGTGGGTTAAGTAGGTTCACTGGCGCCTCTCCATCTTCATGAGAAGAAGGTTCATGAAGAACCTTCATAAGTAGGTTCATCTTGCCTCTCCATCGCTTCATGGTGATCGAGGCTCAGGTGAAAAGGAGTATGCTGAGGCAATGGGAGTGACTAGCCTTCCTGGTCATCGTTCTGGGAGAGGAGAGGGACCATCTGGTTATTCAGTGAGTGAGTCACCAGGTCCCAAATAATACAGGGACCCGGGGCTGCCAGGTGAGGGCCCTGAGGGCCGAGTGATGAGAGATTCATGACCGTGACCTTAGCTCATTTGGAGAGGTAAGACCTGCACGTGGCAATGAACAGTTTCAACTTACAATGGGAGAGAAAGGAGAAGGGAGCCCTCTGGTAGTTTTGGAAGGCTTTAGAGAGGAAGCTAAGCTTGATCTGACCTTGGCCATACACAGTGAAATGTTTCCTGAATTCTGGAGGAAAGGATTTCCTCTCTGCTTCGTCTACGTTTTCGATCCCAGTTCTCCCTGCTCTGATGTCGCTGTGGGTCATCCCAGTGGGTGGCTTCACGGAGTCTTACAGTCTATTAAAAGCAGAGAATTATCTAGATATTTTAAGCCCCAGCTTTGACTTTTTGCTCTAGTTATTTGAACATTTTGGTGAAAATAATTTTTCCTTCCGTGGTTCTGTATTTTCTCTTGCTTTTCTATTTTGCTTTGTGTATGTAGATCCAGTAGTCAGATGCATTGAAAAACACTTTTGTGATCTCTCTAAAGATGTAGAATTTTTGCCTCAGGTGTCTGGACTTGACCAACATTCAGTCCTAGTTACGTTTAAGATTTGCGGAAGCCTGGGAAGTCAAGGAGATGATCACACTTAATTTCCTTGAAAGAACCAGAACTTCAAGGGGGGATCCCCAGGCATTTTCTATAGGTTCTGTGTCACCCTGAGAGTGTCAGCAGTGTCCCACATGCTGGCTAACCCTGGTGGTTTCTCCCGGTTTTCAGGCGGCACACCCTACCCGGGCATGATGGTGGATTCGACTTTCTACAATAAGATCAAGAGTGGGTACCGGATGGCCAAGCCCGACCACGCCACCAGTGAAGTGTGAGCCCCCTCCCTAGCTCGGGGGCCTTGTGTTCATGCCTTGGGGGCGGTCTGTGGGTTGCGGGGGTGCCCTGACACTGCTCCGTGGGCCCACTCTGGTTGTGTGCTCCCGCAGCTACGAGATCATGGTGAAGTGCTGGCACAGTGAGCCGGAGAAGAGACCCTCCTTCTACCACCTGAGTGAGATTGTGGAGAATCTGCTGCCTGGACAGTACAAGAAGGTTGGTCTGGGCCCCTTCAGGTTGGGTGGAAAGGAACCAGCAAAGGGAAGGCGTCAGTAGCTGGTGGCTCTGCGGCGAGCAGCACTGTTCAGCACTGTTTTATTTTTTAATTTTATTTTATTTTCAAAAGATTATATGTGTATATTTTTTAAAATTTAATTTTATTTGTTCAGTGTTCCAAGATTCATTGTTTATGCACCACACCCAGTGCTCCATGCAATACGTGCCCTCCTGAATCCCCACCATCAGGCTCACCCAACCCTCCACCCCTCTCTCCTCCAAAACCCTCGGTTTGTTTTCAGCACTGTTTTATTTTTTTTTTTTTTAAGATTTTATTTATTTATTTGACAGACAGAGATCATAAGCAGGCAGAGAGGCAGGCAGAGAGAGGGGAGGAAGCAGGCTTCCTGCTGAGCAGAGAGCCCAATGTGGGGCTCAATCCCAGGACCCTGGGACCATGACCTGAGCCGAAGGCAGAGGCCTCAACCACTGAGCCACCCAGGCGCCCCTTCAGCACTGTTTTAAAAGAACATTTTCAGAGGAGGAAAAAGATGGCTTGATCTGGTGGCCTGGCTTTCCTGGAGTGCTCCCCAGGCCCCTGGTAGCAGTGATGTCTGAAAACCCTCCCTTTCTGCAGGGCTCCCCTTTCATCTTAAGTGTGCAACACCTGTAAGCACTTTATTCTCCAGATGTTTGAGAATCCAAAGCTACCGTGCAGTTAGAAGTCTCGGGGCATCCACAGCCATTCCGTCGCTCATTTGAATGCACTTAAATCCATGTGAAATTGGCTTTCACCAGCTGACTAGAAGAAACAACCTCAGCTGTTATCTGGGGCTCCAGCTGGGTTTTTTTGTGTGTGCGTGCAATAGGAAGCATTGTTCAGAGGAACATATGTAATTTCATGGACCCAAGCAGGATATGTAAATGAATGAAACAGCTTTCTGCTGAGATGCTGGGAGAGGACCACAGACGCAGTTGCGTTATAAACTGCATTTCTACGAGTCAGAGGAGTCACTCTGTATAGTTTTCATATTTGCTGCTGCTCCTCAAAGAGGACCCATGTTAGGAGGTTGCGTGCTGAACTGAGAGTCAAATACTTTTGTCTCTTGGTTATTTCACCGCCCGTTACAACTCCTAGAAGTGACGCAATGAGGAGGCAGAAGGAAATTAGGGTAGGTGGGTCAAAGGAGTTCTGACTGGGTTACGTAGGACATGTTGGTGGGAAGAGACCAGAACTATTGTTGAAAATGGGGTCTTTTTCGATCAGAGGTCTGTGAATTTGGAGTTAGATACCTTTCTCCAGCATTTAGGGATCAGGAAGTTTTCAGGGATGGTGCTCCCTGGAAGTCCTTGTCACCTCTTACTGGGATGCATCCAAGCCCTGGAGAGACATTGTAATGGGGACCAGAAGGGTCCCTGCTAGTCCCAGAGAAGGGAGTGGATGTGTGTGTATGGGGGGCTGGGGGACACGGTCCTAGCTACCGACTCAGAGAACGGGCTCATTGTATCTTAAGGTGGATGAGAGATCTCTCCCGCAGGATGGCAGGATGACTGTCATTGGTGGCCCTTTCTTCATGGCCCACACCTGCGGACGGTGGACATCGGACTCTCAGTATCTTTGAGGGAGCTTGGAGACACACACGGTTAAGTGGGAGTTAAGTTCTGAGTGTCCTTTCTGCAGTCCGGTCCGGGGCACTCGGCTAACCGTGTGAAATGAATGTCTGCAGAGTTACGAGAAGATTCACCTGGACTTCCTGAAGAGCGACCACCCCGCCGTGGCGCGCATGCGCGTGGACGCGGACAACGCCTACATTGGCGTCACCTACAAAAACGAGGAGGACAAGCTGAAGGACTGGGAGGGCAGCCTGGACGAGCAGAGGCTGAGTGCGGACAGCGGCTACATCATCCCCCTGCCCGACATCGACCCCGTCCCTGAGGAGGAAGACCTGGGCAAGAGGAACAGACACAGGTAGGGCTTCCGGCAGAGCCCGCCCCGCTCCCCAGGGCACCTGCTGGTGCTGCAGAGACCCCAGGGGTCGGCTTCCTTTTGTAAACGCCTCCCAGACAATCCTAATGCGGCCCTGTGGGGCTGGGCAAGGTGAGAGCGGGCAGGGGGAGAGTTTCTGATCCGAGTCCCCAGGTAGTTTGATCAGCCACTGCAGCCCTGATTCTCAAGATACTGGAAGCCTCTCTCCCTGTCCCGCATGGGTCCTGGGACTGGGGAGAGAGCTGAGAGAGAGGCTAGACCTAGGGACAGTTTGGTACTGATGGTTACCAGTGGATCTTAACCCCAGCTGCACCTGGGGAGACTTAAAAACTGATCTGCACACTCCACCCAGACCAGCAGGTTAGAATCTCTGGGAAACCGGCCCAGGTGCCTCCTGGCTGATTTCTTCCTTTTTAACTTCGTATCACGGAAGATTTCTGACCTGCCCCGTTCAAGGCAAATACTGAACTGTCAGTTCCTCTCACTCAGCTTGAGCATCTATGGTCTCATGGCCAGACTGCACGAAGAGCTGTATCTCCTCTTCTTGGATTGTCTTGGAGGAAATCCCAGACATCCTATCATTTTCTCCATAAATACTCCATTATGGTGCCTCTAAAAGATAAAGGTTCTATTTAAAAAAAAAAAAAAGCTGGAGTTACTAAGTTATTAAAAAGAACTACAGTACCATTATCTTGCTCTCCTACCAGTTGACAACAAATTGTTAAGAGGATCAGATGTGTTCAGATTTCCCCGATTCTCTCATAAATATGGTTTTGCATTTGTTTTGTTCGGACAACCAAATAAGAGGGACACATGCTGTTTAGTTGCTGTGTTTCTATTGGTTTGTCCTACCCCCTTTTACCCCCTTGCATGGTATTTGTGAAGAAACTGGAGCATCTGCCTGTAACTTCCCCACGTTCCAAATGTCACAGAGTGCATCCTGTAGTGTGTCTTATCACATGCTTTGTCTCTTGTATTTGCTGTCAGCTGGTAGTCTAGAGCCTTGATGTGGCACAGGTCAGAGTTTTGGCAAGCATGCTTCAGAGCTGCTGGTGTGTATGTCCATTGGGAACTACGTACTGTCCAGCTGTCTCCCCTTCTGTGACATTAACGGCCACTGGCGATCATCACCATTGATGATCCATTGATTTATTAGCAAGGCAGTGCTAACACCCAGCTAGGACTGAAGCCATTAGTTTACACAGTCCCAAATAGGGAACCGCGTCCTAGTTCCTCACGGTCTTTGTGTAGCCCTTGAATAGAGACAAGAGAAAGTGATCATAATGGTCCTTGGTTCCAGGTCCAAGTTGCGTATGAGTCTCTCTCTCCCTTTTTTCCCCCTCTTCATTCAGGAGACTCTTGTCCCTTCTTCCTCAGTCATTTGGTTCACTACGTACAGTTACTTAGGCAGAAGCACGTGGCATCATTAGTTTGGAGCCTTGTGACTTTGGCATCCTTTACTATTGGTATGAATCAGGTAATTTAAAAAGTATAGTTGGGTTCTTTTGTTTTTGAAATGTGCTGTGAGAATAGGGGAGGTTGGGCAGAGTGCCCTGATTTACCTTGGCTCAGGACAATTTCAAAAATACATTTTTATTCTTTTAGCAAAGTGTTTTCTCTGAGCTTTGGGTTATCTGTGGTAGCATTTGACCCCAGATCTGCCATCCATTTTGGTTATTTTGTATGTCGGGGACTCTGGATGATATTTCAGTTATAAAAAGGTCTTCTAAGTTGAGCTAGGAAGTTGTGTTGATAAATAACATAAGCAAATTGCCCAGAACTTTTCTGGGGGTACATGAGACTGAACTGCGGAATTTGACATCTATTACATGGAGAGACTATTTTTAGCTGATAGGTAGTTGTCATCTTAGGTAATTAGAACTTTTGCAAGGGGGATAACGTTTGATTTTCGAGTTGTACAAACTTTGTCTCAGACGACTACCCCAGGTCAGGTGAAGCTGTGGCTCTGACAGGTGGGCTGAGCATGGGGAGCATCTTGGTCAGCTTGGACTGATTACACATGATCATAGATTTGGGCTTAAACAATAGAAATCTGTTTGGTCACAGTTCTGGAGGCTGGAAGTCCAAGATCAAGGTGTTGGCAGGTTTGGTTTTTCCTGAGGCCTCTCTCCTTGGCTTACAGATGGCCGTTGTCTTAATGTGTCCTCACGTGGTCTTTTTCTGTGTGCGCATTGTGGGTGTCTCTTCCTCTTAACAAGGATCCCACTCCAGTTGGGTGAGGGCTCCGCTTTAATGATCTCATTTAACCTTAATTACTTCCTAAAAGGCCCTGTCTCCAAATACAATCACAATGGGGATTAGGGCTTCAACGTGTAAATTTGGGGTGGGGAGTATACAGTTCCATCCATCATGGGGGTGGGGATGCCAGTGTTGGGATGTTCTGGGTCTAGGAAGGCATAGTGGTCCTATGGAATCCTCTCCTTGGGCTCAGGAAGCTTGGCCTTGGGAGGGGAGTGGGCATGAGAAAGACTGGGCCTTGCTTGCTGTAGAGGGTGTTGGGGTGCCCCGTTGGTAAGAAGGGAATCAGAAGTAAGCCCAGTCATCAGTTCTAGGTCCGCTGTGAAGCCTGGCATGCAGCCAGGATGATCTGAGGCTGAATCTCCTTGAAGTTAGTTTCTCCATGGTCACACCCCTGCCTTCTGTCCGAGAGATGCAGCAGCAGAGAGGAGCAGGCTAAGCTCAGGAGCATCAGTGCACGGTGGGGTGACTCTACTGGAGGACTCAGCTGTCAAGCCCCCCGAGGAGGAGCCATTAGTCCAAATCATAGTGTCCAAAGAAGTCTCATAAAGGCAGGTCCTAGTTGGGTTGGGATCCATATCCAAGGGTTGACTCAGACCTTGAGCTACTGGCTGGGGCTCCAGGAAGCAGATCTGTCTGGCCTCCCAGGGAGAAGGGTTGTCAGGATGACTTGATTACCACGACCAGCCCAGTGGACTAGGGTTCAGTGGGAGGCTCCCGGACCAGGGTGTCAGTTGGGGGGTAGGGTGGCATACAAATTCGGAACAGAGACAAAGGAAGGGCCCAGTCTGTGGGGTTGTGAAAGGAAACCTCAGTTTGGGGACCCCACAGGCTCTAAGAGCTCTCAGGCTGCCGTGGCTTCGGAGTGGAGGGCAGCAGACTGTTTCCCGTGGTCACATACTGGACGGGCTCAGTTCTCTGCTTGGAAATGGAACTGACCTGGAGAGGAGGGGAGCAAGGCAGGGCAGTCAAACCTGGTCCTCATGGAAGAAAACAGCTGGCAGGGTCGAGAGCCTCTGCCGGGCGCGCGCGCGTGTGTGTGTGTGTGTGTTTGAGCCTCCCTGCTCTCACTTGGCCAGGCCAGGCCAAGATTACGTGATATATCCAGCATGCTGTTGAAGCCTCGCAGGGAGAGCGGAGGGGCCTGCCTGTCAGCACATAACCTGCAGGGGGATGGTGGGGAGGGCAAAAAGGCACACGTAGACCTGTTGTAGTCCCAGGCAAGATAAGGCAGTAAGGGTTCAGAGACAGGAGGACAGACAGGGAACTATGACAGGCTAGAGACTAGGGAGCATGATTTTTCTAAAAATCTTTGTGACCAATTGTAAATGTCCAGAAAAATTGAGAGATTACATCTATCACTTAGCTTCAGTAGTTGTTAACATTTGGTTTCTCCCAAGTATATAATATATACTTGTTCCTATTTTATGTATATATCTAATATATAACAATATATACTACATATCATATGTGATGTGTATGTACCACACACACATATACACTTACACTTTTTCTTTTCTTGTTAAAACATTAGACACTCCAGCAAACACCTCCCTAAGAATAAGGATACTCTCAGGGTACCTGGGTGGCTCATTGGGTTAAGCCTGTGCCTTCAGCTCAGGTCATGATCCCAGGCTCCTGGGATCGAGCCCCATGTCGGGCTCCCTGCTCAGTGGGGAGCCTGCTTCTCCCTTTCTGCCTTTGCCCCACCCACCCTCATACTCATACATACATGCACTCTGTCAAATAGATAACTAAAATCTTAAAAAATAATAAGGATACTCTCCTATAAAATCATAACAGCATGATCACATGTAAGAAAATTAACAACTATTTTCTGGTATTTTTTTTTAAAGATTTTATTGATTTATTTGACAGAGACACAGGGAACACAGCAGGGGGTGGGGAGTGGGAGAAGGGGAAGCAGGTTTCCCCCCAAGCAGGGAGCTCAACGCTGGGATCATGACCCGAGCCGAAGGCAGACACCTAACGACTGAGCCACCCAGGCACCCCCCTGATATCTTCTCCTATTCAGGACCTTTTCAGGTAGGAGTTCGAGTAATAACAATAATAATAGCAGCTAATTTTTATTGATACTTAGTATGTTCTAGGTACTGTTCTCAGTGCTTTATGGTTATTACTTTATTTATTCACCCTGACAACAGAAATATCATCAGGTACTGTTGTCATCCCTTTCTTTTTTTTTTTTTTTTTAAAGATTTTACTGATTTATTTGACAGAGATCACAAGTAGGCAGAGAGGCAGGCAGAGAGAGAGAGGAGGAAGCAGGCTCCCCAAAGAGCAGAGAGCCCGACGTGGGGCTCGATCCCAGGACCCTGAGATCATGACCTGAGCCGAAGGCAGAGGCTTAACCCACTGAGCCACCCAGGCACCCTTGTCATCCCTTTCTGTAGGCCAGGGAACAAGCTCAGGGGGTTAAGTGACTGGTGGGACTTCCACAGCTGCTGTGTGGTGGACGATTCCAGACCTACAGCTTTCCAACTCTCAAATGGTCCTTTTCAGCCTCTGCTCTAGAGGGTAAAGAGCCTTCACCCGGCCTTCCAGACTAGGGCTGGGGGAGGTGGGGGGAGAGTGTAAAGAGGAAAAGTAGGAAGGCATTCCCAGGGCACGGGCTCAGATCCTGAGAACACTGTTGGGACCCTCAGAAAATTTCAGGGACAGCAAATGATTGGCCTGGCTGCAGTTTGCAGCTCATTTCTTCCCTCTGTGCTTTCCCTTTCCTCATTGTCTTCTGATCAGGCACTGCTTACTTTCTCTTCCACTAGGACTGAGTAGGGAGCGTAGAAATTGTCACAGCTTGTTAGCAGCTCTGCTGAAAGATGTTAAGGAGAGAAGGAGGGCCGAGGTGTGGAGATGACCTAGGGATCTCGGTTTTGCCCCAGGGCCCACTGTGGCGCCATGCCTGATGAGTAGCTGCCAGGCTTGGCGGTAGAATCTTGCCAGATCGGATGGCCCGAGGTTGAAAGCCAAACGATCTTCCAGGAAGAGCTCCTTCTGCCTTTGGGGGACCACCCTAGCCACCCAACCCCAGTCTCATGGGGCTGCACGTGGGCTTAACCTTTCCCATCCCCTCCCTCGTCCAGCTCGCAGACCTCAGAAGAGAGCGCTATCGAGACAGGTTCCAGCAGCTCTACCTTCATCAAGAGAGAGGACGAAACCATCGAGGACATCGACATGATGGATGACATTGGCATAGACTCCTCAGACCTGGTAGAGGACAGCTTCCTGTGACTGGGATATTCGGCGGGGACCTTCCACTCTTGGAGCCACCCTGGATCCCTTTAAGCAAACCACTTTATTGCAGTGCAGAAGTTTGGGAGGAGGACTTGGATGAGGTGTCAAGAGAAGTTCCCAGCCCAGGGCCTCAAGGAGCCTGCTCACTACGGCTGAATGGGAGATTTCGAGATGAACTTTGTCGGCCTTGCCCCGGGCCGTGATTCAGTAGCATCTCAGCAGTGTGTGAAATCTGGAGATGGATGGACAAGGAAGCGATAGGCCACGGAAGGTGAACTCCGTGTTTCAAGGGCATTTGGTGAGATTCCAACAGACACAACAACTTTGATTGTGAGAAAACTCCAGCATTGTAATTATGTAAATAGGTCTAACGGAGGATGTGTTTAGATTTGTATTGACTGTCTTCTCTGGACTTCTGAAGAGACCACTCATCCCATCCATGTACTTCTGCTTGAAAACTGGTATCAGCTGCTGTTGAGCTCCTCTGTGAAGTACATGCAAAACCACTTTTGAACCTTAAAAGGTACTGGTACTATAGCATTTCGCTTTTTTTTTTTTTTAGTGTTAAAGAGATAATAACAATTAACCAATCTTGTTTACTAGATTTGGGTCATTTAGAAGCCCACCAACTCATTTTCGTATAGTAATCTACGTTTATAATACTACTGTTATCAGTAATGCTAAATGTGTCATGTGTAACACGTTTTCCCTATAGAGAAAGCACAATTAAAAAAAATTCTTACTAAGTAGGCGACAAGTTTGACAGTTTTTGACATTTATATCAAATAACCGATGTTTCTCTAGAAAATATGGTAATAGCTTTAGTGGATTAAATTTAGTTGAACATAGAGAACAGAGTAAAAGTAGCATCTTCCAGGAAGTCAGTGTTTTAAACTGTGGACTGTATAGGTTCCCTAATCCATTGTACTAAAAACAATTAATCGCCCTCTGAAGTGATGGGATTTGAAGGAAACAAAACCCCTAAATCCGAAATGTTCTCAATATGAAGGCATAAGCCCATGCCTAACGTGACTTCTCATGTTATTACCCAGTGGAAAATGCAATCATCAGTAAAAAAGACTGAATTTACAGAGGCCCTTTTCATGCCTGGTGACTCTGGTGCATCCCAGCATCTATATTTTTAAAATATTACAAACCTTAGAAGAGTCAGAAGGATGCCTTGACTATGGTCCCCTTTCCTTCATCTCCTTCCCCACAGAGAAATAGTTTGAAACTGGGAGAACACACAGGTGTGTGTGTTAGCTTAGGTTGTTGGTTCCCAAGTGTAATGGCAACCCCAGAGCCTCTGAATTACTGAGTCTGGCCAGGAGCAGGAACCTGTATTTTTATAAATTTCTTGGCTGTTTTGATTAGCCAGCTTTGGGAAACACCTGCTTAGGTTCCAGGAAGTTGCCATGGGAAACAGATCATTTGAAATCTGGAACTGGGCTAGAAGTCAGCCATGCCAGAAGCCTACTATTTAAATCCCTGGCTCTGGGTCAGTGACATTCAGTGCCCTCCATCCAGCAATTGCTGCCTTTCGTTTAACTTTCCAGAGAGCCAAACCATGGTTTGGCAGGTCTTCTAGGAGTAAAGATGCTGCTTCCAGCTGCGTGGGGCAACTGGACCTGCCCCCTGTGGCATGCATGAAAATGACACAATTCAGTGTCCCAAGTCTCTGCATAACCAGGTCGATATTCTGGTGAAAAAATGATTTTTTACGTTTTGCCGAAATTGTGGGGTGAGACGGCAGGACAAATTGTCCCATCCATCCAAACTGTCAAACTGATTGGTGTGTGGGTTCATTGGCATTCTTTGCAGTAGCGCTTGATTGCTGACATCGTGTGAAAAAAACCTGGGCTGTGATTAGTGCAATCACGGCGCGTGCTCCTGGCAGGTGATGCGTTGGAAGACGTAGCCGCGGTAACAAGGTACTTGACTCCCCATGGGTGCAGTCTCAGTGCAAGCCCCAACTTTCTTCTCCCCCGTTTTCATACTGAGTGTGAAGACTGAGCCAGATTGGCCAATTAAAAAGAGAAAATCTGACTAGGTTCTGTAGAGCCAATTAGACTTGAAATACATTCATGTTTCTAGAATCACAGCTCAAGCATTCTGTTGATCGCTCCCTGTCTGTTGTACAGCCTTCTTTTGCCGGTGCTTTGCATTTTGAAGTTCTTTGGAGTTCTGCATGACATCATGAGGCTGGATGAAAATTCTCAGATGAGTACGGTCCAGTCCAGTCCTAATGAATACTCCCACCTGAGTTTGTGTGTGACTGCATTTTTTTTTTTTTACCATGTTTTCAGTGTATTACAGATTTGTTTCCTTTTTGGCCTCCTGCAAAGTCCCCAGATGAAAATTTGCCAATCCTCCCTGCTTTCTATTTTTATGAAGACAATCAAAGCTGGCCTGAGAAACACAATTTGTGACTTTTTTAAATGGTCGATGATGTCCTTAAAATGTGGTCTGCCGATCTGTACAAATGGTCCTATTTTTGTGAAGAGGGACGTGAGATAAAATGATGTTATACATCAATATGTATATATGTATTTCTATGTAGACTTGGAGAATACTGCCAAAACATTTATGACAGAGCTGTATCACTGCCTTGGTTTATATTTTTTTGACTGTGATATTCCCCACAGGCACATTACTGTTGCACTTTTGAATGTCCAAAATTTATATTTTAGAATAATAAAGAGAAAAATACGTCAGTGTTTCCAAAACAGTGGTGTGGCGAATGTGTGAGAGGTAACTCAATAGGTAGGGTCTACTGATTTAAAAAAAAAAATGTATTACAAAATGCCCCGTTCGTGTTTTTGTTTTAAAACATGTAAATGAAGATCTTTATATTTCAATAAATGATATATAATTTAAAGTTATGCTGATGTTCCAGCATTTTGGTTTCTAGCCGAATCCCGGAAATTAAAGCCATCCTGTGCAATTTGCTTTGTTAGCAACATTTCAGTGGGACTCCATAATAGGGTTTTGATGAAACCAATAGGAAATTTAAGATTGAAACATTATTTGAGCTGGTTAGTTTTCAGACCCAGGATTTGTCTTAAAGATGTTGGGTACGTGGCTCATCTTTGATCTACTATTTATTTTAATAGTGTCGTATTGCATGATATTTTTCTCCCCTGCAGAAGGAGTACATGACTACGTTTACTGTCTACAACATTCAAACATGGTACATAGGTGTAATATAAAAGATGACAAGAGTTTTTTCATTCTAACATCTTCCCCGTCCCTGTGCTGGTTCCCAGAGGCAGAAATGCGTCTTCTATCTTTCCTGTTCCCTTTCTGTGCATCTGTTTTTATACATATGTATACGTCTGTATTTTTGCTTTGTATTTTACCTAAATGAGATTTACTTCTTTTTTTAGAAAAAGATTTTTAAAATTTTTATTTTAGAGCATGAGCATGTGAGAGCATGTGCCCATGAACTGGGTGGGGGGAGAGGGAGAGGGAGGGGCAGACCCTCCAGCAGACTCCTCACTGAGCGCAGAACCCAATGCAAACTCTTGGTTTCAGCTCAGGTCATGACCTTGAGATCATGACCTGAGCTGAAACCAAGAGTCAGATGCTTAACCAACTGAGTAACCCAGGTGCCTCCATGATGCTTTCTAAAGTGCTTCTCCCCACTTTTTTTTTTTTTT
>ML103023.1:18791-288874 GCA_003697995.1 Taxidea taxus jeffersonii
TTTTTTTTTTTTTTAAACATAGTCTTTATTTCCTAGAGCAGTTTTAGGTTCACAGCAAAATGAATGGGAGGCACAGAGGTTCCCTTCTACCCCATGCCTTCAGCATCTTCCAGAGTGGCACATTCGTTACAGTTGATAAAACTATACTGAACATCCTTATCACACTTTATGCTGCTTTTCTCTGTCAGTGCTATGTTTTAGAGATCTCCGTGAGAAGTCCCTGTAAATAGACTTCCCTCGTGTTTTATAGTTTCACATGTGAATGTAATCAATGCAATCGTGTTCCTCTAGGTGTCTTTATGGTTCCCATGAATCATTGCAATGGGAATCAATGGTTCCAGAATCAATGCGATCATGTTTCTCTAAGTGCCTTTATGGTTCCCATGTTTTACTATTGGAATGACTTCATGAAGCTCTTTGTACACACATCCTTGTGCACACATTGTAGTGTTTCACTAGGACAGAATTCTAGAAATGAAATTGCAAGGCCAAAGGGTTTGCAGAAATAAGTTGATATTAAGCCCAAGTCTTCCTGTATGATTGTCCCAGTAAATTTTTGAATCACCTGAATTGCACATTATTTTAGGAACCCTAGTTTTCTAGGGTTTCCTCTGCCTCTCATTGCTCACTGCAATATAGTGTTGGGAAGATGTTTTTGTGTTCTGAAGCGTGTTGGATCAAATGACTTTAGGATTTAAAGAACAAAAATTAGAGGGGCACCTGGGTGGCTCAGATGGTTAAGCATCTGCCTTTGGCTCAGTTCATGATCCCAGGGTCCTGGGATTAAGCCCTGCATTGGGTTCCCTGCTCAGCGGGGAGCCTACTTCTCCCTGTCCCTCTACTGTTCCCACTGCTTGTGTCTCCTACTCTTTCTTTTTTTTTTTAAAGGATTTATTTATTTGAGAGAGAGATCACAAGTAGGCAGAGAGGCAGGCAGAGAGAGAGAAAGAGGGGGAAACAGGCTCTGCGCTGAGCAGAGAGCCGGATGCGGGGCTCGATCCCAGGACCCTGAGATCATGACCTGAGCCGAAGACAGAGGCTTAACCCACTGAGCCACCCAGGCGCCCCATCTATTCTCCTTTTTAATGTGTAATTCTGCCTCTTAATATAATACAATGTGGCTTACTTTTATCTCCTCATGGCAATAAAAACGACTTTCACTATTGGAGGTTTTTTTTTTTAATTTGAATTCAATTAGCCCACATATTAGCCCACGTCATTCGTTTCAGAGGTAGCATTCAGTGATTCATCAGCTGCGTGCAACACCCGGCACTCGTCACGTCACATGCCCTCCTTAATGCCCATCACCCAGTTATGACTGTTAGATGGTTTTGAAACTCCTGTCAAAGACCCTTTTCACATTTACTTTTTTTGATTCTTAAGATAGCACATTGAGGCTAGACATTTGATGAGGAAACCAGGTGACTTGCAAAAACCATACAGCGGAGTAATGAGAGCACCAAGGCTAGAAATTCCGAATATACTAATTCCAGTGCTGTTTATACCATACCAGACCGTGGGAAAGCAAGAGATCCCAAGAAAGGTTCATGTTCAGAAGTAGGTTGCTTTGCCTCTTGAGATATTTCAAAAGACAAGTGATGGACTAGTTGGCCTGTAGAAGCATTTCACACGTTTATAATAACAATTTCTTTGGGGCGCCTGGGTGGCTCAGTAGGTTAAGCCTCTGCCTTCGGCTCAGGTCATGATCCCAGGGTCCTGGGATGGAGCCCCGCATCGGGCTCTCTGCTCAGCAGGGAGCCTGCTTCCCCTTCTCTCTCTGCCTGCCTCTCTGCCTACTTGTGATCTTTATCTCTGTCAAATAAATAAATAAAATCTTTAAAAAAAACACAATTTCTTTTTAGGCTATACTACAACAGTTCTAATAATGAATATTATGACTCTAATAGTTATATGCCTCATAAAATGCAGCTCAAGAAAATGACTTAGAATACCTGAATCCATCATAAACTAAGCAATTTCCCCCAGGATAATGGCAGTAGAAATGCTTCATTATCTCTGACTCCAAATACATACAAGGATTAAACCCAACCATGTTGTTATAGCAAAATTAATATACTGTGCTAATAACACAATTTTTTCACCCCTACAATTAAATATATGTGAAAAAATATATATAGTCTTATTAGCAGATTGTAATGTTCTATTCTACCCAGCTACATAAATAGCACCAATGTCCTAAGGAATAATGAACGCATCTTCCAAAATCTATTCCTATGTGGGTAATGTTTCCATCAACCATATTTTAGTCTACATCTAAAGCAATGGAGATATAAAGGACACATGGTTTCACATGGCGGGGGGAGCATATTTGCTCCCTGTTTCTGGTTTAAAGGCTAATTGGAATTTTAAAAAGATTTGCCACATTATCCTGGCAGATGGTATTTTGCTTTATCATTATTCATGGGTATTAATGACTTCCCTCTGGAGCATGTGTATCCTGTCTATTTTGAATTTCATTACATTTCATGCTGACTGCTCCAAACAGAATTGGATCCAGAATTTTCTGTGTGGTGCTTGAGCTGCAGATTGTTGGGTTGGTCAAAGTTTTAGACTTGATTAGAAATTAAGTAACTCTTTGAAATGAAGAAAACCTTTTTCTTCTCTGACTTGAGTATTCCATTCCATTTTTTCCTTTTGCTGAGCTTGCCATCCCACAGGGTTGCATGTAATATCTGGCATATATGAAGACAATTCCAAAGTATCCTTCGTTAGCCTGAGATTATTAGACATCCTTTGTTTTTTCCCCAGAGGGGTTAGGGTCGGTTTTCTTAAGTATGGAAAATGCATGAGGACATGATGTAATGATCTGGCCACAGAAAATCATTTTTTTTAGAAAGTCATTTTTTAATTAATCTCTTCAACAAATATTTATTAGAGAACAGCCTCTTCTTTGTTTAGTTGATCTCTAGAATATTTAAGCCTCACTGAGGCAGCTGGCAGAGTTGATTCCAACTGGCTAATTACCTGAGGGGAACGTGGCATCACAAAGCAGAGCAGCACTGAGCAGAAAACATGGTGGGTAGAGGGCCACAGTCTATACTTGGGAGTAACGAAAAGCTGGAGTAGTATATCGTGTATAATCTATACGATATGAGCATAGCTTAATGGAGACTTCTAGTAAAACTAAAGCTTTCCTGCAACCAGAGGACACAAAGTATTGTCGAAACATTTGAGAATGGGAAGGTAGGGCTGAGGTAGCCAGACCTGGGGACTTGCTTCCTCCAGCCCCTGTCCTAGTTTGACTCCATATGCCTCACAGCCACTTTCACATCCATCCTCCCCACAATTTTTCCCCCTATCCTTAGATATTATTGAGCTAGGCACTGTTACAGGCCCTGGGATTCAGAAATTAATACAACACACAAGATCTCTACATCATGGAAGATGGAAATAGTTTCTCTTGAGAGCAGAAAGCAGATTTATTTGATGGTGTCCTCTTCTGGGACAGATGTTGGTCAGATGTGCTTGCAGCCTATTGTAAAAAACTGGTGTTTCCTAAGCTCAAGGTTCTTGCCTGTGAGGACCATTGCCTCTGAGCACCCACCCAGGCCACTTTGCATTACCCTCAGAGGGTTCAGGATGCAGGAAAAACTGACGTAAATATCAAGCTCGTGCTGTTTACTGGATTGTGGATAGTAAAGTCCTTTGTTTCTGATCCAGGAGTCTCTTATGTTGTCTGGCAGCATCCATAAAACTGTGGTTGTCCAACTTGTAAGCTTCCAGGTACGATAAAATCTCAGACCCTTCATAGTTCCTGACGCTAATTCAATATAGTACCAGCCAAGTGAGATCTCTGTCTTCTCACTTCTTCCCCAAATGATGCCCCTCTTAATCTTGAAGGGACTGTGAGTTGGGAAGGAGTTAAAATCTCTAGTTGGGGAAAATAGAGAAGAAACTGACCATACTTTTTTGCCACTGCTGTCTTCCCCTTGCCTTCTTCAGTAGGTCCAAGATAGGGAAATAGAACTTAAAACTTCACATGAAGTTCAGAGTTTGTACTGAACTGGAGGAAGTAGAGAACATTTTATTATCAAAGGATGACAAGGAATGGCAGTGAGTCGATTTTAAATTTCATCCAAAGGGACAGGAAGAATGAACTCTACAGAATAGGTATGTAAGGGAAGTTAAGGACAATAATTAGTTAAGGTTATTTTCTATTTTTACGCATGTTCAACCCGACCATTACATCTCAACTCTATAGAAAACTGGAAACAAATAGCAATTTTCCTCCTCCTTGCAATAATGATGTATTTTGGTGCAGCCATTCAGCTCCTACTATAACTCCTTTTGCAACCAGAGTGAGACTATAGTGATGGTAGAGTGTAAGAGATGTCCATGGTGAGGGTAAGGCTGTAACACTCTAGTTATGATTTGGGAAACAAGAATCTTTTCAAATTGAAGCATAAAGTGATATTTTGGCCCACTTCTTTTTTAAAGATTTTATTTATTTATTTGACAGAGATCACAAGTAGGCAGAGGGGCAGGCAGAGAGAGAGAGAGGAAGAAGCGGGCACCCTGCTGAGCACAGAGCCCGATGCAGGGCTCGATCCCAGGACCCTGGGATCATAACCTGAGCCAAAGGCAGAGGCTTAACCCACTGAGCCACCCAGGTGCCCCAGCACACTCTTTATTTTAAAGACATTTACTTAATCATTATTCAACAACCATTTCTCATGTATTATGTTAAGTCCTAGAGATACTAACATTGCTAATGTTCAGTGGATCAGAACTACATTCCTCCCCCTCATCTTCATAGGAGTAGAAGATAGTCTGTCTTCATTGATGTTAGACAGTCACGTGACTCTCTCTGAGAAATAGGATAGTAACAGACATGACACAGTGAGAGCTTGAAATTTGTTTGTATTGAGGACATAGGTTCTTGACATCTTAACAGTATTGAATCTTCCAAAGTGTGATCCTTTCTAGTTAGTTAGGTTTTCTTTATTTATACTAATATATCAATAATATTTTATAGTTTTATGTATTTATAAATACTTTGCTATTTTTCAAAATATTTCATTTTTTGATGCCATAAATAACATTTTTTTCCTATTTCTATTTGTCGCTAGTATGTGAATATGCAATTGACCTTATATTCTGCAACTCTGTAGGTTCCTAAATATTTTTTTTTACATAGAAAATGATGTTATGTATAAGTAAAGACAATTATACTTCTTCCTTTCCAATTTGGATGCCTTTTATTTGTTTTACTGCCTTATTGCACTGGTTAGGAATTCTACTACAAAGTTGAATGAAAACAGTTTATTAGGAAGGCTTTTTTCTGCATTTATTGAGATTATCATAAACTTTTTCTTTTTTCATTTGTTAGTGTGGTTAGTTACATTGCTTTCCAAAAGTTAAGGATTCTTGCATTCCTGGGTTAAAATACCTTTAGCTGTGATTTATTATTCTTTTTAAATATTGCTGGATTCAGTATGCTAATATTTTATTAAGAATTGTTCTTTCCATAGATAGATTTTATGAAGTTGAGGAATATTCCCTCTATCTCTATACTTTGAAGCTTTTTAATCAGGAACAGATGCTGGATTTTGTCAAATGCTTTTTCTGCATCAATTGAGAGGACCATGTGGTTCTTCTCTCTCCTCTTATTGATTTGCTCTATCACATTGATTGATTTGCGAATGATTTGTGAATGTTGAACCACCCTTGCAACCCAGGGATGAATCCCACCTGCTCATGATGGATAATCTTTTTAATGTGCTGTTGGATCCTATTTGCTAGGATCTTGTTGAGAATCTTAGCATCCATATTCATCAGTGATGTTGGTCTGAAATTCTCCTTTTTGGTGGGTCTTTGCCTGGTTTGGGGATCAGAGTAATGCTGGCTTCATAAAAAGAGTCTGGAAGTTTTCCTTCTGCTTCAATTTTTTGAAACAGCTTCAGGAGGATAGGTGTAAATATCATCCTTGATGGGAAAAAGCTCACAGCCTTCACGTTGAGATCAGGAACACGACAAGGATGCCCACTCTCACCCCTCTTGGTCAACATAGTATTAGAAGTCCTAGCAACAGCAATCAGACAACAAAGAGAAATAAAAGGTGTCCAAATTGGCAATGAAGAAGTCAAACTCTCTCTCTTCGCAGATGACATGATACCTTATATGGAAAACCCGAAAGACCCACCCCAAACTTCTAGAACTCATACAGCAATTCAGTAATGTGGCAGGATACAAAGTCAATGTACAGAAATCAGCTGCTTTCTTATACACTAACAAATGCAGAAAGGGAAATTAGATATCAATTCTATTTACTATAGCACCAAGAACCATAAGATACCTGGGAATAAACCTGACCAAAGAGGTAAAGGATCTGTACTCGAGGAACTACAGAACACTCATGAAAGAAATTGAAGAAGACACAAAAAGATGGAAGACAATTCCATGCTCCTGGATTGGAAGAATAAACATTGTTAAAATGTTTATACTGCCTAGAGCAATCTATACTTTTAATGCCATTCTGATAAAAATTCCACCGGCATTTTTCAAAGAGCTGGAGCAAATAATCCTAAAATTTGTATGGAATCAGAAGAGACCCCGAATTGCTAAGGAAATATTGAAAAAGAAAAACAAAACTGGTGGCACCACATTACCTGATTTCAAGCTTTACTACAAAGTTGTGATCACCAAGACAGCATGGTACTGGCATAAAAACAGACACATAGACCAATGGAACAGAGTAGAGAGCCCAGATAAGGACCCTCAACTCTATGGTCAAATACTCTTTGACAAAGCAGGAAAAAATATACAGTGGAAAAAAGACAGTCTCTTCAATAAATGGTGCTGGGAAAATTGGACAGCTATATATAGAAGAATGAAACTCGACCATTCTCTTACACCGTAAACAAAGATAAACTCGAAATGGATAAAAGACCTCAACATAAGACAGGAATCCATCAGAATCATAGAGGAGAACATAGGCAGTAACCTCTTCAACATCAGCCACAGCAACTTCTTTCAAGATATGTCTCCAAAGGCAAAAGAAACAAAAGCAAAAATGAACTTTTGAGACTTCATCAAGATCAAAAGCTTCTGCACAGCAAAGGAAACAGTCAACAAAACAAAGAGGCAACCCACGGAATAGGATAAGATATTTGTAAATGACAGTACAGACAAAAGGCTGATATCCAGGATCTATAAAGAACTCCTCAAACTCAACATACACAAAACAGATAATCATGTCAAAAAATGGGCAGAAGACATGAACAGACACTTCTCTAATGAAGACATACAAGTGGCTATCAGACACATGAAAAAATGTTCATCATCACTAGCCATCAGGGAGATTCAAATTAAAACCACATTGAGATACCACCTTACGCCAGTTAGAATGGCCAAAATCAGCAAGACAGGAAACAACGTATGTTGGAAAGGATGTGGAGAAAGGGGAACTCTCTTACACTGTTGGTGGGAATGCAAGTTGGTGCAACCAATTTGGAGAACAGTGTGGAGATTCCTTAAGAAATTAAAAATAGGGCTTCCCTATGACCCTGCAAATGCACTAATGGGTATTTACCTCAAAGATAGAGATGTAGTGAAAAGAAGGGCCACCTGTACCCCAATGTTCATAGCAGCAATGGCCACGGTCACCAAACTGGAAAGAACCAAGATGCCCTTCAATGGACAAATGGATAAAGAAGATGTGGTCCATATACACTATGGAGTATTATGCCTCCATCAGAAAGGATGAATACCCAACTTTTGTATCAACATGGACGGGACTGGAGGAGATTATGCTGAGTGAAATAAGTCAAGCAGAGAGAGTCAATTATCATAAGGTTTCACTTACTTGTGGAGCATAAGGAATAACACGAAGGACATTGGGAGAAGGAGAGGAGAAGTGAGGTGGGGGAAATCAGAGAGGGAGACAAACCATGAGAGACTGTGAACACTGAGAAATAAACTGAGGGTTTTGGAGGGGAGGGAGGTGGGGGTTTGGGTGAGCCTGGTGGTGGGTATTAAGGAGGGCATGTATTGCATAGAGCACTGGATGTGGTGCATAAACAATGAATCTTGGAACACTGAAAACAAATTTAAAAAATTTAAAATTTAAAAATTAAAAAAAAAGATTCTTAGCTAGCACAGTACAGTTACTTAGCTAATATCCTTGTTGCTTACAGTATCCTCAGGTGTCTTTATCAAAATGTTTCCTCCTCAGGTACTTAATGGCTGGGGTCTGTTTTTGTTCTAGGGCTCTTTTATTTTTTATTCTAATTTTTAAAATTTTATTTTTTATTGTTTTTAATTTTAATTACATTATAGATAACATTCAGTGTTTTGAGTTTCAGGTGTACAATATAGTGATCCAACAATTCTTTGCATTACTCAGTGCTCACCATTATAAGTGTACTCTTATTCCTCCTCACCTGTTTCACTCATCTATCCACCTACCTCCCCTCTGATATGCTTTATTTTATTTTTTTAAAGATTTTATTTATTTATTTGATAGACAGAGATCACAAGTAGGCAGAGAGGCAGGCAGAGAGGGAGAGAGGAGGAAGCAGGCTCACTGCCGAGCAGAGAGCCCGATGCGGGGCTCAATCCCAGGACCCTGAGATCATGACTTGAGCTGAAGGCAGAGGCCTTAACCCACTGAGCCACCCAGGTGCCCCAATAAATGGCTTTATATAATGAGTTGTGACATGTTTCCTCCTCCTCTATATTCTAGAAGAGTTTGTGTAGAATTGATATTATATAATTCACCATAGAAGCCACCTCGGCCTGGAAGTTTCTTTGTTGGAGGGTTACAAATTATGAACTCAATTTCCTGAATAAATACAGGGCTCTTCAATCTGTCTGACTCTTTTTGAGTAAGTTGGGTAGTTTGTGTTTGAAGGAATTGTCTGTATCAGTTATGAATGTATTAGGAGAAAGTTGACTTTACTAACATGAAGTTGTTGATAACATTCCTTATTCTTTATTATAAGATCTGTAGTGTTGTCTCCTTGTTCATTCATGATAGTGATAATTTGTGTCTTCCTCCTTTTTAAATTGAAGATATTCACAGCAGTGTATTAATTTTAAGAATAATTTCAAAAAAATCAGCTTTTGGTTTCATTGTTTATCTCTTCTGTATTGTTTGTCCTGTTTCTATTTTATTGATTTCTACTCTTTATTACTTTTTATCTTCTGCTTACTTTAGGCTTAATTTGTTCTTTTCTAGTTTCTTAAGGTAGAAGCTTAATTTTTGTGAGACCTTTAAACTTCCTAACGTACAGATTTAATGCTTTAAGTTTTCTTATAAGAGTTAATTTAGATGCATCCTACAAAGTTTGGTAAAGTGCAGTATAATATGTAATTCAAAGTATTACCAGAGTACAGAGAAAAGAGCCTTTAATCAATGAAGGGGATGTTGCAGAGAAGTGTTAGAGCTGGCCTTTGAATGACTTTTTTTCCAGAGGAAGAAGAAGGTAAGAGCATTCTAAGCCAAAAGAACAATAAGCCAGGATTCATGAATTGACATTTCCTTTTAAAGCATGCTCATGAATATTTAATAGCTATAGTCCACAGATAGAACATCTTTGAAAGGCAGGGACAGAACCAGTCATTCCCATAAGCCAAAAGTGATATTAAGGCTGAAAGTTGGTTTGGGTCTTGAGGTCATCCTTTTAGCTGATACCATTTTAAATGAGAATAGTATTGGTCCAAGAGAGTTAAAAAAAAAAAAAAGAAAGTACTATTATGTGTGAAATTCTTGGATATTGATCAGAACAAAGGCAAAATAAGGTGCACATGGAAACAGGAGAGCAGTATCTGGTTATAACTCTTAGATATAGATCATTAAGAAACACTCATTTATTAGAGAGATATTGCCTTGGAATCTCCCAACTTCCCATCTACTTCTACAGCCCTAAGACCTCTGCATGGTTTCTTTCTTCTTTTTTTTTTTTTTAAGATTTTATTTATTTATTTGACAGACAAGTAGGAAGAGAGAGAGAGGAGGAAGCAGGCTCCCTGCTGAGCAGAGAGCCTGATTCAGGGCTCGATCCTAGGACCCTGGGATCATGACCTGAGCTGAAGGCAGAGGCTTAACCCACTGAACCCTGGGCTTAACCCAGGTGCCCTGACCTCTTAACTTGAAAACTTGACTCTCACTTCTTCCCTCAAGCTTGATCTGTCTTCAGTCTCCCTCATCTCAGTGTGTTGACAGCTCTAATCTTCCAGTTGCTTATGCTCCAAATCTTGGAGTCATTCTTGACAACTCTCTTTTTTTCACATTCTGAGATTAATCTGCCAAGACTTTGGTTCTACCTGAAGCCTATCCAAATGTATTCATAATCTGGCCACTTCTCACTACCTGTATTGCTGCCACCATGGACCAAGGCCCCATCACTTCTTGCTCAGGTTACTCTTAGGTCTACCTTTCTCTGCTCTCTTCTCTCTCACAGTAGACTGTTTTCAATTCCACAGCCAGAGTGATCTTTTTAAAATTAAGTCAGATCACAGTTACCCCCTTGGCTCAAAACCCTATAACGGTTCTCCATTTTACTCAGAGTAAAACATGAAGTGTTGAAAATAGGTGTCAAGGACCTTCAGGGTCTGGCCTCTGCCAGCTCTCTGACTTCTTCTCCTCTTCTTCCCTTTGTTCACTCCTTTCCAACCTCACTGGCCTCATTGCTGTTGCTGGAACACAAGTACACACTCATGTTATAGCTTTTGAATTGGAATCCTCGTCCCCAGCTATGCTTGGATAATTACCTCATTTCTTTCATGTGTCTTTGCAATTTCACGATTCCCACGAGGCCAAACCTGACCTCCTGTTTAATATGGACATTGGTGCCATCCGCCCCCTTACCCCCCGACACTGCCCCTTACCTCCAGCTCTTCCTTTTCCACCTACCCTGCTCTACTTTTTCTTTTTTCCTCCACTTACAAGCATCTCATATATAATTTATTGATATATTCATTGTTATTTTCTGTCTCCTCTGCTAGAATGTAAGCTGTGTGATTACAAGATCTATATCTGTTTTCTTTGCTGGTATATCCCCGGTTCCTAGAATAGTGCCTGGTTCAGAGTAAAAGCCTAGTAAATATTTGTTGCAGGGCAGCAGAAGAATTGAGAAAGCAACACTTAAGTCTCTGGCAATTCTGGAGGCCAAATTCAATGTTGATCCCAAACATTGAATTTGGCCTCCAGAATTGCCAGAGACTTCTCCCGCCCATGTGCACCAATCTAAAATGCTTATTACATAATGGCTGTTTTTTTTCTCTAGTGGGATAAAGAAAAACAATCATGACAGTGATTGTAGAGGGGGGTTGTTTTTTTTTTTAATGATTTTATTTATTTATTTGTCAGAGAGAACACACAAGCAGGGGGAGTGGTGGGCGGAGGGAGAAGCAGACTCCTTGCTGAGTAAGGAACCCAGGCATCCCTGTATGGAAGGTATTTAGTAGGACACATTTGCAAAGTACTGGGAAGTGTTTAAACAGAGCTTCTCTTAAATCCCCCCAAATCAAACCTTCTGTCGAATGCCCTCATTTATCATCATAACATTCCTTTCAGACTTACGGGAAGAATTACATTACTTATTTTGAATACCCCCAATTTTTTAAATAATTGAAGTATAATTGGCATACAATGTTGTATTAGTTTCAGGTGTACAACAGTGATTCATTCAGTCTTTGTATACATTGCACAAGGATCACCTCAGTAAGTCTAGTGTCTATCTGTCACCATACAAAGGTTACTATAATATCGCTGACTCTATTCCCTATGCTATACATTACATTCACATAACTTGCTTATTTTATAACTGAAAGTTTGTACTTCTTTGCTCATTTCAGTTTGTATCCCCTTCGCTCATCTTACCCCCTCCCCACTTTCCTTCCTTCTGGTAGCCACAAGTCTATTCTCTGTATCTGTGAGCCTGAGTTTGTTTATTTTGTTTTTTAGATTCCATGTGTAAGTGAGATCATGTGCTATATGTTGTGTTTTTTTTTTGCTATATGTTTTTTTAAAAGATTTTATTTATTTCTTTGACAAACGGAGATCACAAGTAGGCAGAGGGGCAGGCAGAAAGAGAGAGAGGAGGAAGCAGGTTTCCTGCTGAGCAGAGAGCCTGAGGTGGGGCATGATCCCAGGACCCTGGGATCATGGCCTGAGCTGAAGGCAGAGGCTTTACCCCACTGAGCCACCCAGACGCCCTCATGTGCTATATGTCTTTCTCTGACTTATTTCACCTAGCATAATACCTTCAAGGTCCACCTATGCTATCACAAATGGCAAGATTTCATTCATTTTATAGCTGAGTAGTATTCCATTGTGTGTATGTGTGTGTGTGTGTGTGTGTGTGTATACACACAGGTATATATACATATATATATGTACATATATATGTATATATATATACACACCATATCTTTAGTCATCATCTTAGGTGTTTCTGTATCTCAACTATTATTAAAAATGCTGAATGAACCTAAGGGTACATATATCTTTTTGAGTTAGTGTTCTGTTTTCTTTGGATAGATACCCAGAAATGGCACTGATTGTATGGTATTTTTTATTCTTTCTTTGTTAGGAATTTAAAAAAATATTTATTTATTTGAGAGAGAGAGAGAGAGAGAGAGCATGAGTGAGGGGAGGGGCAGAGGGAGAGGGAGAGGGAGAAGCAGACATGCAGCTCAGTCCTAGAATCCCAAGATCATTACCTGAGCCGAAGGCAGATGCTTAACCAACTGAGCCACAAGACACTCCTCGTATGGTATTTCTATTTTTAATTTTTTTAAAAAAGATTTTATTTATTTATTTGACAGACAGAGATCACAAGTAGGCAGAGAAGCAGGCAGAGAGAGAGGAGGAAGCAGGCTCCCTGCTGAGCAGAGAGCCCGATGCGGGGCTTGATCTCAAGACCCTGAGATCATGACGCTAGCGGAAGGCAGAGGTTTTAACCCACTGAGCCACCCAGGCGCCCCTATTTCTTGTCTTTTTGGTAGTAGCATTTTGACAGGTGTAAGGGAGATCACAGTGATATTGATTTGCATTTCCCTGATGATTAGTGATGTTGAGCATCTTTTCATGTGCCCGTTGTCCATCTGGATGTCTTCTTATGTGACTATACAGATACTCTGCCCACTTAAATCTGATGTTTTTGATGTTGCTGTTATTGAGTTTTTTTAGTTCTTTGTATATTTTGTATATTAGCTCTTTACCAGATATATGATTTGCGAGTAACTTCTCCCATTAGGCAAGTTTCTTTTTCATTTCATTGATGGTTTCTGTTGATTTGCAGAAACTTTCTAGTTTGTAGTCTCCCTTGTTTATTTTTGCTTTTGTTGCCCTTGCTTTGAAGACAGATTAAAAAAAAGAATCTCTAAGACCCAGTCAAGGAGCTTACTGCCTGTGTTCTCTTGTTTTGGGTCTTACGTTCAAGTTCTTAATCCATTTTGAGTTCTTTTTGTGTAAGGTGTAAGACAGTGGTTCAGTTTTATTCTTTTGTATGTCTGTCCAGTTTTCCCAGAGCCATTTATTAAAGACTATCCTTTTCCCATTGTGTATTTTTGTGACCTTCATTGTAAATTAATTGACCATATATGCATGGGTTAAATAAAACCCAGAGCTTTACTGGCAAGCTGTCCAAGCTTGGAGTGAGGCAATAGAGGAGGAAAATAGAGGCAAAATCCTGAGCACTATTATTATAGGAATTAAGTACATGGGTGGTGTTAGGTAGTGGCTACTGTCATAAGGACATATTTGTATTTGTAGACACTGAGGTGAATTTCTCAGAAATTGACTTTCACCTCACTAAGATTGAGAATTTATTTCGCTTCTGGAATGAATAAGCAAACATTGTTTAGTCTCAATTCCTCTTCAAATTCAGGACTCTCATTAGGTTTTGATGGAGGCTACTTGGCAAAGAACCAGTCTATCCATAGAGGCATGTTTCAGCGTGGAGTATAGCACACAATAGTCTGCATTATGATTATGCTACAGCTGAGGGCTAGCCACTTGATGGAACTTCTCTGTGTTAATGATGCTAGAAAGGAAATTCTTTATCCTTGGTGGCTGTACTGTGGGGTGGAGATCCGGGGCACTCACAGTCAGAAATCTCAAGTGCCTCCTTAAACTTTGCACCCTTGGCATCTCACTTACCTCACCCAGGTCATTGTCCTGCTATGATCTGTACTTGTTCTGAACCAAGTGGGATTAGCACTAAATGCTCCAGGAAATCTAGATTTCCGCCATCTTGGATGTGATACTATCTGATTAGTCTTGAACAAACCCTTTCCTGTTAGCATCTTGAAACTATGGAGAGCTCTCTGTGGAAACTTTGTTATTTCCTGGAACAACAATAATGCCATTTTGCTTATGGAAAAGACCATTTTCTTTTTATTTATTCTTTCTTTTCTATTTCTATTCCTTTCTCTGTATCTTTTCTATTTCTATTTCTTTCTCTGTATCTTTCTCTATTTCTATTCTCTTTCTATTTATTCCCCCTCTACATAGATTGTCTTCCCTTCCTTCCTGAAACATTATTTAATCCATTTATTGTGTTTAGAACAACAATAATTAAGAAATTATTATGGTGGGAAATTTTTATAAACTAGCAGTTGCATTTAACAAAGGCTTAATGGCCAAGTTCTATTTAGTTGGACTCCTGAAAACGTCTAACTAGCATGATCACAAATCCAGCCATCATTTTATATTCTAGGGGAGCACTTTTTATCTTCCCTTTCTAAATTAAGCAGAGTTTTGTATGTGATACTGCATCAGGTAAGTCCAAACAATTCAACAACTCCTTGTAGCTCTGTCTCTATTGCTTGAATTTACCTGGTTCTGATAACATACTCTTCACCTGGACTCCTGTCCTTCATGAAAATGATTCATTGACTATATTGTCATGGGAAAAAAAAGTCAGAAGCTGATTTTGCTGGGAAAACACACTAGTGGATCAGTTTTTTGAGGGCTAATTATAATAATGAACATGTTCATAATGTGCAAAGGCTGTTATCACCTATTTGAAGTAAGTCTCATGATGACCATACGAAGTAACTCATTATTATTATTCCTATATTTTAGATAAATGAAAGAAAGTTCAAAGAAAGTAGCATGTCTAGAATTACAAAGGAAAATGTGTGATTATTTTCCCCCCTTAATTTATAAATATAAAGAGGACTGACTGATGACATGGAGAAGTCAAATGCCATTGAAAGAAGATTCTTATTTCTTACACTTCCTGAGAGGAGGGGGGCACACACCACACTGTTCAGGGCCACATGGGAAGCACCGGAGTCAGTCAGGAAGCAGATAAAAAGGAGAAAATACAGGTAGAATAGATACAACCTTATTGGGATTTCTACCAGAAAGGCAAGGCAGGGCAAGGTAGATGTCATAGGACCCACTAGTTTGAATAATTCTAGCAGGCGTAGGGGCTTAAGGGCTGTCCCTGGTTGTTTGGGCTGCTTTAAGATGGGGGAATCGACATGGTATGTGTGAGCTGGATAAAGGAGGGGCTGGGGATATGGACTTGGGACTGGTTGGAGGGTTTGTAATGTGATTTTTGTGTACCTTTGAAATTTGGATTGCGGGAAAGATATAGATAACTTTGGTCGTTAGTTTGGCCATGTGATTAATGGATGAATACAGCCTAAGAAAATATGGTTAGGACCACGGGGCATCAGTGCAGGAGCAACTCCAGACGCCAAGCTCTTCCCATGTAAACCATTTTGAGCCCTCGTCAAATTCTCCGTCTTGCAATCTCTATACACCTACTCTTCTCCAAACCTCCTACCTTGGTAACATCAGCTACTGGTACTACCAGCTGCTTGGTTGCTTTAGGTAGAAAGCTAAGCCATCTGCTAAGCCCTTCAGTTCTACTAGTAAGTATCTCTTCAGGGTGTCCTCTTCTTTCTTTATGTCTGCTACCTTTGCCTTGGGTCAGATTGTCTTGGCTTTGCTCCCTCCTAATCTGTCATTCTCTCCTATATCTATGCCTAACCCAGCTTCACCGTGTTTCCAGAATGAGCACTGCTAAATGACAGATTTGATGACATCACATCTTTGCTGACATACTGCATGCCTCCCTATCTCCTTCAAATTCTCAGCAGAATATGAAGAAGCTTTCATGATTTGACCCTCACCTATCTGCTAGCTCTCTGCCCTACAAAAGTGTGGTATGGTTGTATGCATCTACTTACCTAAGTCACAGTCACAGGGTTGGTACACAGTAGGATTTTATTAAATATTTGGAGAAAGAAGAGAGAGAGAGATAGCAAAAGAGCTAGAGAGCTAGAGATGAAGATGGGGAGAGAGATTCTTTTTTTTTGGGGGGGGGGGGAGATTCTTAACTAAACTGGTTCTCTTACAGAACTGAGTGTCACTGGTGTGTAGGAAATAGACTCACTGCTAGTTTTATTTTTGTTACCATTAACTTTTTCTTGCAAGATCTTTAAGATTCTTATGCCTAGGACAGGATTCTAGTGTATTCAAGGTCAAGAGCAGGGAGACGGTCCTGGAACAGAGGCGCCGAGCTGTAGATTGTTTCAAGTACCACAAGGGGTTGCTAGAGAGCAATAGAAGCTCTAAAGAAACCTAAATTTTCCCCTTTGGCCACATCCTCATTTCCTTAGTTTCTGTTGCAAGTGAGTTGTTTTTTCTTCTATTTGAGATTATATTTATTTAGTGGATACGGCTCTGCCTGGGTTACTCATTTGTCTTCTTGTGATACCAGTTGTCTTTATTTCAATCCATCCAAGTGCTTCATCCGTCTTCTCTGCTGTTTGGAGGGACTGCTAGGATGCTTTCCTGTTCTTCAACTTCTTCAATGCCCTCTAAATCCGTGCGGTTTTCAGGCGAAAGGAATAAGGTGGGCCCATGTATCCACCAGGGAACCAGCTAGTACATCAAACATCTTTGTGTCAGTTTCTAAAGGAAGCCTCTTATGGGTGAACAAATGGGAAATGTGCCCTGACCCCAAGGCAGTCTTTTGGAATTAAATTCAAGTGGGATTTCAACCCTCACTCACTTCTTTGGTCAGGCAACCTGGGGACAGAATTCTAGAAGAATTAAGGAACCAAAAGGAACGGAGAATACCATGAGCTTTAAATACATATTTTTTAAAAATTTCTTTTCCAGCGATTTTGTGGGGGTATTTTGTACAGAATGGGTGGGTGTGCATCTGTGTAGCTGAGACATCGCACTCTTTGAATTGCCTGAAATATTCTAAACTTCACAATTATTCAATTATAGTTGTTAGATCTTAATCACAATGAGCACTATTTTTATATTTCTCTTCAGCACACGGAATTAACATTCCCATGCGATTCAAAGATGTTCAATTGCTAATAGATTCCCAAGGGGTGGTATCTGTGCTGATCTACCTTGGCTCCTATACTGCCAGTTCAAGACATTGCAAGAAACGTGGAAAATTTCCCTGATGATATATATGAAAGAGCATTTTGTTCCTTCATGCAACAGTCTAACCTGCTTTATTCTTGCCAGTGCATTTCTACATGGTCTTTAATTCACTGTCTTGTCTGATTATCACATGCATGATCTACCATTTAGATTATGTTTGATGGCATAAATCACAAAGTCCAAATATCAGTAGTTTATGCAATGTAGAGGTTCATTTTTTATTTCCCATAAAAGAAGCCTGGAAATCACCTAGACTGGAGTGGTAGCTCCACAGTCATCAGAGACTAAGGAACTATTTTTTCTGTCCATCCCACCACCCTTTATGTGTGTGGCTTCTATCTTCAAGATTACCTCATGGTCTAAGGCGGCCACTGGAGCTCCAGCCATCAGGCCCAAGTCCCAGGGAGAAAATAAAGGAAGGTAGAAGAGCAAAAGGACACATACCTTTTGACTTGACACATACCTCTGATGAGTCAGCCCCTGTTGGAGGGCTTTTTTTAGAAGTTTCATTCAGCAACTTCCAATTGTATCCCATTAGCCAACCCTACTGCAAAGGAGGCTGGGAAATACAGTTTTCTAGCTGGGCACTCAGTCTTGACAATGCTAGAGTCTATTATTAAGGCAGAAGGGAGAATGGATTTGGGGAGGTAACTAGATGCCTTCACTACATGTGAAAATTCAATTCCCTAGTACCCAGAAGAATACAGAGGTTAGAAAACAAATTGCAGGAGGAATCACCAAACAGAGTTGCTGTGCTATCTTAATATAGTCACTGAATGCCTATCTGTTCAGTGGCTGTTAGGTGGAGTCACTTGGCCTCTCTTAATCTTGAACTCCTCTGGCTTTATTTACCATCAGTATGTTCTCTATTTCCAGTAAGAGCTCTATCTGAGCTCCAGACTCATCTAGCCAATTACAACTTGATAGCTCTTCACGGAGGACACATAGGATCCTCAAATTCAAGAGGTTCCCAAATGAGCCCAGAGACCTGCTCTTCTTTTAGAGTCCATGCACCAGCTGCTCAAGCCCGAGACCTGGAAGTCATCCCTGACATCTTCTCCCAGCTCCTTACACTCTCCAGGTTCTTCTTCCTAAGTCACTCCCAAATCTTCCCCCTATTCCACCTGCCTAACCACCACCCAAGTCAAGCCCATATCACCTCTCATCTGGACAGCCACCCCAGCTTCTTAACTAGTCTAGCCTTGCCAACCCTTCCCTCCCTCCAATCTGTGCCCCACACAGCAGCTAGACAGATTATTATTTTTTAAATCCACAAACTCCATTTTGTCACTCTATAGCTTGCTACCAATCAATGATTTCTTATTGCCCTTTGGGGAAAGTCCATCAATAACAAGGACTAAAAGCCACCAAGTGATCTGGCCTCTGCCCATATCCCTTTGTATTACTCTCTTCTTTGCTCTGGTTTTCACGATGGTCTTGCTAATGAGCTAAGATCTTCCCCATCTCACACCAAACTTTGCATACTCAGTTCTCGCTGCTAGGAATGCTCTTTCTTTGGATCCCTACCTCTTTGTTTAATGAATCTCCATGCATTCTTTGAGATATTCTTTGAGATATCAGATCCACGCATCCCTAAACCATGCCAGATTGCTGTTGGCTCCCATAGACTATAAATTTATCAGCTTTCTAATTACTTGCTCAGTTGTAAGTTCCTTGGAGGCAGATCTCCTCTGTCTTGTTCCTTTCTGGATCCCTAGTATGTGGCACAGCCCTTAGTACCTATTCATTTAATGACATGATCCTTCATTCATTTACTCATTAACTCAAAAACATTTGTTGACATCCCTGCCTTCATTAACAGTGCAGTGGTGGGAAAGGACATAGGAATGTATTTGCCATCTCTACTCTGAATGTCCTCTGCATTGGGACCCTAGCCTTAAACTGGATCAACAGATATAAACCCAGTGTGAAATGAGTTCAGCTGAAGCATCTTTTAACCCATTGGTTAAAATGGTGCTGTCTTCTTGGCATTTCTGATTTGAAAAACCCAATCTGGGAATTTGCTGCTGATTCTTCTGCCACTCCCTCCACCATTTATCTGCCCATTTTTCTACCTTCAGACTCTGCTCTCTTAGACTGGTTCTGCTCTTGTTGGAAACTGTGTAGAACAAGGCTCCCCATACTAAGCTAAACATTCCCCCATGTATACCATCCCCCAGGGTCCTGAATTGGACACTATGGACAAGTGAGGCTGTGGACCTTATAATCTTGCAGATTGTGCTGGCCCCAGGATAGTGATCAAGAGGGGCTTAGAGATGGCAAGGTGACTAGAAGGGGGCCCTTGCCCTTTTTATAGAAATAAAAACAGAAGTTTCAAAAAATCCTTTTATTCAAATTCATATAAAATTGAAGGAATATATGCATAATGAAAGAATAAGGATACCAAGGAGGAGGGTTTGGGGGTGCCTCTGTTGGAGGGCATGTTATCCACCAACTAACTCACCTTTCCCAGCCATCCTTTGACATCAGCCATTGCTTACAACCTGCTGACATCCTCATGAAGTGTTGAGGCTGACAGGCAAGCGCTCTGTCTTAGAGAGTTAGCCCATGAGCAACCATAAAGTTCCTGGCTGAAATTTGGAGACTTCATTCCTAAATCTTTGAACCTTCAGATTTATTGTGAGCTAACCTCCACTTCCATTACCCACAAGGTAAGGATTTTATGTAAAATCTGTGGGCAAGGAGCTGGTGGGGATCCCCTCTAGGCCCCTAGACGGAGACCCAGGCTTCTTTTCTGAGTTGGTAAGTAATCCCTAGCAAGGAAGACCTTTGGAGAATTCATTACTTCCTGTCCAAAGCGGCAAGTTGGCCACAAGGGGGAAGCATCATACAGAGATAGTGTTCTGGCTGGACCTGCTCTTTGTTCTGGCTTTGCTATTGTCATCCACAAAAGGAAGGCAGGTGAGGCCCACCGCCCACCCCGGGCCTCTTGCTCAGCTGTGACCTGTCCTCTTGTGGTCTTGGACACAGCCAAGCAGCCAAGAGACACCGAATGAATAGTAATTCACATGGATGAATATTCAGGATTTAATTTATTAATGAGATTAAGCAAATCACAGAAACAGAGAAGTAGAGATGGTAAATTCTTAGATTCCAAAGATTCATCAGAGGCTGAAAACTTGGAATCAGAAAATCTGGTTCCATTGCTGGCCTGCAAAGACAGCTGTCCTATTCTTTTAGGCAAGTCTCCTGGCCTTATCTTTCATATGCTCCCCATAGTCTGTTTCTGTCTATGTTACAGGGCTGGTGTGGGGATGAAGGGAGAGAGTATGGGTGAAAATGCTTAGGAAAATGGTAAAGCAGAATTAGAAATTTACTAGCACTACAAATTAGGTGAGCAAAGAAAATGCAGCTTGTAATTTCATTATACTGATTCGATCTTTCTGAGGTGGGTAGTGCCTGTGTGTGTGTGTGTGTGTGTGTGTGTGTGTGTGTGTGTGTGTCTCAATTTGGTACAACTTAATTTAAAATCTTAGCTCAATTTAATCATTGATAGGGTGCTGACATCTTCATTCACCAGGACTTCCCCAGTTTTAAAACTCAAAGTCCTATGCCCGAGAATCCCCTTTTGTCTCTTTAGGACCATTGCTCAGGCTTTCCAAATTCCCCTGCTCCCCTATCTTCTCCAAGAATGCACTGGTGTAACTGGGAAAGGTATGGTTCACCAGATTTGCAGAAGTGAAGAGGAGCCCAAGTCTTTGGATCCCTGTGAAATTCTCTGGATCCTGTCTGTCTGTCTTGGGAGTAGCCTTGGAGAATGAGCAAGGAGGACTGGGCAGGTTTGGATTGCTTGGTTGGGCTCTTGCTCTGGGGCACACTGCTAGAGTCTCTGGTTCTTGTTTGAGGCCCTTGATCCCAGAGTCCCCCACCTACTCCATCCCCTTAGCTGTGCCATCAGGTCAGGTCACCAGCCCTCAGTGGCATTGCAGAATGTCTCTTTAGGCTTGGGCACTCAGTCATCGCCTCATCATAGGGTTTACTTGAGGAATCAGAAGTGCTATCTTGGGCTCATTTGATTATCCACTTTTCCTTACCTCCCCTAGAGTAGCCAGCCCTACAGCCTTTCTGTGGTGTGGAAAGGACCAACTTCACTGTGGTCCAAGGAAATCTATGATCCCAAACCTCAAAACAGGAAATGACTCTTGCTCTGGATATTCCAGTATGATCTGGAACCAAAGACAATGATTAATCTGGTGATTTATCATTCCCCAAATATTATCCTCATTATATGCTCCAGAGTTGTAGATGTTAATATATGACTACAGCAAATGCTGAAGATCTGGTAGATTCTTTCTTTTCTCTTCCAAGGTAATTAGTTTCACAAATATTGTCTCAACTCCCTAATACGGTCAGTGCTATTGGGGCCTGAAATACGAACACATATTTAGTGTTGGCAAATTACCTACACATATTTTTGAAATGTGTGCCCATTACCAGGGGGTGCTCAACAATGTGTTAGAGTCTATTAGTTAGTAGTCACAGAACCAAAGTAGTGTTTTATACTGGAGGGTCAGTTTTATTCAGAGATTGGGAGAACAAGCTAAGTAAGTACTTTTGATAGGTCATTTAAAACTTATTTGCAATGTTTAAAAGAAATAGTCATTGGTTTTGGAGGACAATGGAACATACACATGAAACTTCAAAACAAAATCAAGTTTTCATGAGTTCAGAGAATAGTCTTTTTTAAAAAGATTTTATTTATTTATTTGACAGAGAGAGATCACAAGTAGGCAGAAAGGCAGGCAGAGAGAGAAAGGGGGAAGCAGGCTCCCTGCTGAGCAGAGATCCCGATGCAGGGCTCAATCCCAGGACCCCGAGATCATGACCTTAGCTGAAGGCAGAGGCTCAACCCACTGAGCCATCCAGACACCCCTGTAATAGAGATCTTTAAACAAAGCCTGCAATTTTATTGATTTATTCTGAAAAAATTGAATGTATTTCCATATATATGAACAAAATGGATACTAACTGCACAGGTAACACCTATATGCGTATTTTTGCCCATAAATATAGTACAGTACAATTCCAGAAATACAGTATAGTACTTTATTTTCAAGTTCAGAGAATAGTCTTATTTCAGGTTGTGATACAGAACTCAGGGGCCACCTGGCCATTCTATTCCACTATTGACAACCCACTGGGAGAGGATTTCAGAAGACTATTGCCCAATCATATGGGGAAAATGGAAAAGAGAGGGAGAGAGTGGAGGAGGTACCACTGAGGAGTTTATAGGAAGAAAGAAAGATTGGTAGTGGTATGCTCCATTGCCATGGGAAGATCACTGAGCACCCTGGGCTGGTTGGGTTCAAGTCCTAGAATCATAGACTGTTAGAATAGAAAGTTTCAGTTATCAGCTAGTTTCTAGATATATAAATGGCACTATGCTTTTTTTTTTTTGAACATTATTTCAAATATCCTCCCAGAGATATGCCCTCAGGGAGGATCAGGATTTTTACAGTTGGAAAGCAAAAAGAAATAAAGAGTCAAAGTTAAGATATTGATGGCCCATATAGACTCTTGATGCCCATTTCAACAATACTGGCTGGTTGGGAAAGCCGTGCATTGATTGCAAGAGCCAGGCACTTGAGAGAAAAAAACCACTATTTTTCCAAATTCCAAAAGCTTTTCTTTAAATATTTGGTACCAGAGCTTGGAAGACCAGGCATAAATTTTTTCTTATAAACTAAAGAGTTAGAAGAATGTAGGGTATGACAAATTCAATTTCTACAATTGAATTTCTACAATACAATTACTATACAGAAAAGCAATTTCAAACTTTTGGAACTGAAGGAGGAATGGTGGGTGGGGAGGAGAGGAGAGAAGAGAATAAGACAAACAAACTTGGGAGGAAGTGGGCAACAGATGCTATGTAGGTAGGTTTGGAAATGAAAGGACAGAGGAAATTTCTACCCAAATCCAGTGGGAAGGGAGCTTATCAAACATCCTGTGCCCATAAAAGGATAGAATTAAATATTTAAATTTTGTGAGATATTCCAGGTCAGAAATTCTATGAATCTAAACCTTCCTATACAGATTTGGTAGATATTTTAAACATCCAGATCATCACCTTTGCTGGAATTTTCTGAGTTTCTTCTGATTGTGAAATGTTTGTCATATTGGAGTTATCGGAACTACAGAGAGGTACGAGGTGGGGATCAGGATGGCTCTGCTCACAACTCCTTTTTCTATCATGAACTGAGATGTGGATTGTTGGCTGCAGAAGATGACTTCCCTGGACCTCTGTGAGATCTCTGAGTCTCATGAGCCTTTGAATTTTCTTCTTTGCACCTGGAGAGTACTTATGGGAAGTAAAACAGCGACCCGTGGAAATAAATCCTGGTGAGAAGACCCACAGGAAGTCTTGATCACTCCTCATCTTCATTTAAAAAAATTTTTAAAAATATTTTATTTATTTATTTGAGAGAAAGACAGAGAGAGAGAGTGTGTTTGAGCATGGGGGAGGGACAGAGAGAGAGGGAGAGGGAGAGGGAGAAACAGGCTTCTAGCTTGGAGTTCGATGCAGGACTCCATCCCAGGTCATGGGATCATGACCTGAGACTAAGGCAGATGCTTAGCTGACTGAGCCACTCAGGTGCCCCCTCATTCTCATTTTTAAAAAGAGCTTTATTGGCATACAGTTTACATATCATAAAATTCAGCCATTTACAGTGTACAATTCACTGGTTGTTAGTATGTTCACAGATAGGTACAGTGATCACCACAGTCAATTTAACAACATTTTTGCCATCCTACAAAGAAGTCCCGTATAACCTTAGCTTTCACCTGTCTTCCCCACCAGAACCATCCTCCATCAGCCCTGGCAACCACTAATGTGCTCCCTGGTGCTATAGATTTCCCTGTTCTGAGCATTTCATATTTAGGGAATCATGTGATACATAGAATCTGGTGATTGCTTTTTTCATTTCTCACAACCTTTTTAAGGGCCATCCCTGTTGTAGTATGTATCAGAACTTTATTCCTTCTTAGGACCAAATAATACTCCATTATATGGGTATGCCATGTCTTGTTTATCCATCTGACAGATGGTGGACATTGGGTTTGTTTCTACCTGTACTTCATTTTGTGTGTCCTGTAATATCAGGGGTTCTACTACTGGGTGCCTAGCAATGACACCTGCTTCCCTTTCCTGAGAACAGGTAGATGAAGAAAACACGGTCTACCAAGACTTCAGAAAAAATCAAGTTCTATATGTGTTGAAGTTATGCCAAAGAAAAGAGGCCAGTGGCTTAGAGAGGACCTCGTAGTGCTGTGTCAAGATGGTGTCCAGGACAGAGCTGTGGAGAGGACCAGGGTCTCACATCCCTTCAGAGATGATCAGGCTCAAGAGACTTGACTCATATTTACTCAACTTACTAGAAACCCTAACCCAAACTGCCAAACTACCTGATAAACCAAGAAGCTAATCTGTGAATTTATAGTCTCCAAACAGACCTGGAGTTAAGATTTGACTGGTGTATCCATAATGTCCTTGGTGGGACATTTGGATGAGAAGTCAAATTACCATCAGAAGGATGCCTTGTAAGTACCACTGCAGGCATAGGGAACTGGATTACTTGAAGGAATCGACATTTAAGCCGTAATAGCTGGACACACTTTGATATGTGTCTGATAAGCATTCTTCTGTCCCAGACACCCTGTTTCTTACTAGTGCTAGATAATCACTGACCAATTCTTGCTATTTTCATCATCTCCTTGTCGTTGCAAGTTGACCACTGGCTTCCTATGCACACTGAGATTTTATAATTGCTTAGAATAGCAATATCCAAACTTTTTCTTAGTGTGCATCCCTATGATTAAAACTTTTTGAGCATGGAGTCCACTTTATTTATTATACACATATATTACTATCAAAATTTTTAAAAAGATTTATTTATTTATTTTAGAGCATGGGGAGGGACAAAAGGAGAGAGAATCTCAAGCAGACTCTCTGCTGAGTGGAGAGCCTAATGCAGGGCTCAGTCTCATGACCCTGAGACCACAACCTAAGCCAAAGCCAACAGTAGAATATTCAACTCACTGCACCACCCAGGCGCCTCAACTTTATCCATTTGTATGTTAAAATGAAGATTTATTTATTTCTATAAATTCAGTTGAATCTAAATTTAAATGTTAAATTTTTTTCTCTACCCCAAATTGCCTTGTCCTTCCCGTTTCAAGGATACCATTTTTGTTTTTGCATTAAATCCATCTCAGATCTAAAGTTTACATTTCAGTCATCTGTTCTTTTCGTTGAGTTTACTCTCAATTGTACCATCCTTACAAAACCACCTTTCTTTTTTAAATTTTCTTATTAACATAGAATGTATTATTTGTTTCAGGGGTACAGGGCGGTGATTCATCAGTCTTACCCAATTCACCATACTCACCATAGCACATACCCTCCCCACTGTCCATCACCCAGCCTCCCTATCCCTCCCACACCCCCTTCCCTCCAGCAGCCCTCAGTTTGTTTCTCGAGATCAAGAGTCTCATATGACAAACCCATCTTTTAAAGTAGGTTGTTTAGATTAGATCAGAAAGCTTACGTCATGTGTTTTTTAAATTGATTTTTTTATTTTCATTTTAGCTAAAGTGGCATTTTCTGTTTATTTCCCGAGATTCCAGGAGGCAGCCTGCTGCAGCCTTCTAAACATGGACTAAAATCTTGCAGGGGAGCTAATGTTCTGTACTTAAGCTTCTTCTTCTTCTTCTTCTTCTTTTTTTTAAGATTTTAATTATTTATTTGTTAGAGCGAGCAAGCTCAGGCAGACAGAGTGGTAGGCAGAGGGAGAAGCAGGCTCCCTGCCGAGCAAGGAGCCTGATGTGGGACTCCATCCCAGGACACTGGGATCATGACCTGAGTCGAAGGCAGCCGCTTACCCAACTGAGCCACCCAGGCGTCCCTGTACTTAAGCTTCTCAGATAAGAGAAATGGTGAGAGATGAGTTCTGAGGGTGTCACTCTTAGCAGGAATGAGAGTAATTGGCCCCAAGTTGGTGAAATCAGGATTAGTAGTAGAACTTGGGAATTGGCAAAAAAAAAATCATTGAGAACCAAAAATTGTCAGTGGTTAGCCTCTTGGAAGCAAGCACCATACTCTGCCTAATTATGCTGCCTAATGTATAGATTGGTTGTGGAGATGCTCACAGAAATAGAAGTGGAGCTTGATCCTCAGAGCAGAGAATGTAATTGTTCCAGAAAATTCTCTGGTCATAATTGGAAGATACTAGTAAATTAGGATTTGGGTACCCTAGAGAGAACACTTTTGGCTCAAAATAAAAGATGAGTTGGATTCCAGATAAAAGTGAACGTACTTCCTGAGAGATCAGTCTTGCTGAAGGAGAAAATTCCGACCTTGGACTCCACCAGAGGTTCTTAATGTTGGTGGCCAAGTGGAACCACCTGAGGAGTGGTTAAAATAACGGATGCCTGAGTCTCATCCCTAGAATTCTGATTTCATTGGTCTGGGATTGAGCCTTGGCCATTGGGACTTTAAAAAAAACACAAAAAACTAAACTTATAATGTGTAACCAAGGTTGGGAACCACTGGATTAGAGGGTGGAAGATTGGAGTGACCCGGGAAGTCACAGGAGGAAACTTGGAGGGAAGGGGAAGGCCTTGGAACAAGCTAAGTCATCCCAGAAGCTTGAACTGTGGGGCCTCTGTGACCCCATAAACACTGTGAGGAGAGGACTGAGAAAGAGAAGGAAATGGGGGGGGGAGGCTGGGATTTCTGTAGCACCCCAGGAGAGTGGCCATAGAGTGGAATGGGGTCTTGGAACCTTCTCTTTGGGAGCTGCCATCGGCTTGGTGACAGCAGCAGCTGTGACTCAGTAAATGGCTGGCGAGGACAGAACAGGGAGCAGAGCCATGCTGGTATATGGTGTCACCGTGGGACCCTTTTCCTTCTCGCTCCCCTCTGGGCCTCTCTGCAGGATGTATATTGCCCCTGACCCCCTTTTTCCCTTCTAGTCTGCAGTTGCCAGGCCTGGGGAGGAAGGCAAGGGGAAGGCTTCTCTTGACCGGGAAGTATCTGGGGGATTCTGGGGTAATCTGGTATAGGGTCTTCGGGCAGGTGCATATTCTGGAGCGGCATTTCCCGAAGCGTTTTCCTCAAACACTGGTTCCTCCTGGTGTCCTTCTCCAGGTCCACCTGAGCCTGGGAAACGCAGGGAGCCTAAGCACCCTCACTGACTTTCGCAGAGTGCCCTATTCGCGCTCTGAGATCTCCCGCAGAAAGACACCTGTTTGTTTTGCTTTCACGCTCGTGTCCCAACTCATCGGGCCATGGAGTTGCTTTTTTTCTGCTTAGCTCATTAACGTCTTGCCTCTTTCTCATGACACACTTTCGGGACACTGCCCCAGAAACTCCCATCAGTGGCTTCATTCACAGGGGACAAAGAAGGCAGCTGCATCCCACATCCCTGAAACGGGGTGAGAACCCCAGTTGGGCCCTGGCCTCTCCCTATAACCGTACCCTTCTTCCACTGCCCCTGCCGGCTGCCATGGCAACGCCCCGGGAGAGTTAGGACCAGGACTTCTATTTCCTCCCTTCACCCCTCCTCTCTACCCTCTTTGTGTCTCCAAGGGCACTGAACACTCAGTAGGTGATGTTTTGAAACACTGATTGATTGAGGGTTTGGGGTTTCATTCCTGCCCCCGGCTGCAGGTGGGCTGGGGAGGAGGAGAAGGCGCTCCCAAGGATTTGCTTCTCTGGATCTGGTAGAACTGCCAGGCTAGAGGGTGGGAGAGGGCAGGTCTGGGAGCTCACACAACCTTGGCATTGCTTTTTTTTTTTTTTAATTCTATGATCACAAATATTTCACAAATTAGGAGAGGCAAAGGGCACAATGGAAAAAGAAAACATTTTGATTTCTTGGCATGTTGAGTTCACGGGTGAATTTTTCTTTCAGTAAAATTCCTGGTCATGTTGTTTGCTGTAATGTTGTTTTTGTAATAAATAATTTTCTTTTAAGCTTTGAAGAAAAGAATGTCCTACTTTCTTCTCTGTCTCTAACTGGAGATCATTATTTTTCAAAACCCCAAACCAGGACACAGAGCTGGATACACAGCCTGACAGGATATTTGAAATAGGGGGGGTCTGATGGAAGAGTAGTTGAAATGAAGGTGCCGGCCTGGGAAAATCTGGACTCCTGGCTCATGAGTAGTGCCGTTTCTAAATTATAGAGACAGTGAAGCCCATTTTGATATCCATTGATGAAAACTGGGTATCCATATATTTTCTAAACCGATATCCACATTTAAAAAAATCCATTTATTGCTGCAAAGTCAAGAGCAGCCTTCCCAGGGCAGGAGGCGGGGCAAGGGATGGGGAAGGCAGGATTCTATTCAGTGCCTGAGTGCATGAAAGACCTGGTTATTTCCAGTCTGCTCTGCCTCACAAGCCCAGGCTCGGGTTCTTTATGAATGAAAGGTTTGTGGGCATCTGCTTGATGCAAACCGAGGGCCTGGAAAAGCCTCCTCACACTACTGGTTCTGTCTCCCAGATGCCTGAGAAGCCTTCCCAGGGTCTGAAAGTACCAATTCTTAAGGGATGAGCACTAGTGGAGGATTATAATTTAAATCAGCTGGTTCTTATTTTCTTAAGTGTGAAAAAAGGCGGGTGATTAGGAGTGTGTGTGCCTGTGTGTGATGGGCTAACGTTTGTGGAGTATCGACTATGTGCTGAGAATTTTATATATCTATAATATACATAAATTGATATATATCTCTATATAGATTTATATCTGAAAGAGATATATAGTTATGTATCTAGTATTTATATATCTGGTATATGTAATGGATACATATATATATAAATTGATATAACTGTATTTCAGATATTCATATGAATATACATCTATATATATACCTGAATATATATCGATATCTATCTATATATCTATATCTGTCTCTATCTATTACTTTATTTCATTTTTACAGCTTTGTTTGACACTGATAAGGAGAAAAGGAAATAGAGGCCCCCAATGGGCAGATAAAAGGGCTTGCCTAGGGTCACGCAGTGGAGCCCTTTTCCCAGCTCAGGTCCATCTGACTCCAAAGTGTTCTTTCTGTTGCACCTTATTATTATTATTATTATTTACCATATCAATCTTTACAAACACCAGAGATTTATGTATTAAGGCAGGAATGAGGCTGTAAACATGGGCCAATGATAATGCAGTGATCTCCACCTGACACTCTCCACCTGACAATCCCACTTTCCTGCCTTGATCGCCCATCCTTCTGCTAGCTTTTTTGGGCCTGGTTCCTCTTCTTTGATCCCTGCAGTGCCCTCCAGTCCATCAACCTCTCTCCTGTCCCATCAGATTTCTTGTCTCCTCTTAAACCATCTTTACAATTCTTCTCTTGAAAAAATGGCCAACTCCTTGTATGACCCCCTGTCCTTCCTGTCTCCCGGTTCTGGAAGAACCCAGCCCCAGCCACCTGCCTTCTCTCCGTCTGCTTCCCAGCTGATAAAGGATTCGGGGGGAAAAAAACCCTCATAGATTGGTATTATTTCAAAAATGTTCAGTAATCCTGACACTGCCCGCTAATCTTATTAGCAGTATTTCTAATGAGCTTGCTCCCCCTCCCTCCACAAACACCTGACTTCCCCATTCCTCCAGCCCCCTCCCTCTGGACTGACAACTTTGCTTTCCTCTTCTCAGAGGAAACAGGAACTATCCAAGAGGAACGCACCCTCTTCCCACCACCCAGTCTGCACACCTCCTTGCATTTCATCTAAATCTTGCAACTCCTTCTGCTTGGCAAGGTTGGTGTCTGCTGCTCTGAGGCCCAGCCAGGGACAAGGACTGGGGACTCAGTTCTGCTCCACGGGACCTCTCCATGGGTGTGGGTTCCAGGGGCGGCTCCCAAGAGGGAAAACTAATTGGCAGCTGCATCGCCTTTTATGCTCTCCCTCAAAAGTCACACCACCTCTCAAGGCAGCCACAAAGACCCACTGTCTCCCCGCCCCCCGCCAGGGGTGGAGTAGCAGATACTGGAAGAGCATGTGGGGCAGACATGCGTTCCTGACCATTTGCAGGAAAAACAATCTACTGCAACTTCCAGTTTCTCTTCCTCATTCTTGTTTAGAGTCTGGTTTAAATGTCACCCATCTTTCTAGATTAGTTACCCCAGACAACAGTCAAGACGTCACCTTTCCACCTTGTGGTTCTTATCAAAATTTTACTGTATACTATGACTTCTGCAGCATTTTTGTTTACCATCTATTAATTATTATCCATCTCTAGCCATGGACAGAACACTTGAGGACAGGACTGTGTTTTCCCTATTGACCTCTGATCTTCAGCACCTACCTCAGTCCCTGGCCTGTAACAAGTGCTAAATAAGCACTCATCAATGAATAACCTAAGGAGTGTTGAATAAAATCTGCCTTCCCCACCCACCCCCAAACATGAATTCAAATGGTATTTGGTCATGCGTCCATCTTGAACTCATTTGCAAATGGAAAGGAGTCAGATACGAACTAGAGGTATAATGTGGTCAATGGCAAAAAACTTCTTGGCCTTGATTCTACTGTTGTTGATAGATGTTCAACACAGAAAACCACAGAAGCAAGTAGGCATTTCTCCAAAGGAGGCATTTTTAAACTGTACGGAAGTTTCATTTGAGAGGCTGTTGGACCAAACGTCCTGGTTATTACTCAGCGAGGTGAAGTTCTTCAGCCAGAGGGGATCTGGCAAAGTCACCGAAAGGAGAACTCCTCTGCCTGACTTTTTAAACTGTCCACCTTCAAACAGAGAGTTTAGGCTCAGATCAAAGAGTGATAAAGAATCCATTTAAATTCAGAATTCTAAACTATTGGAGGACCCACTGATACGGTTTTGGGGAAATAAGAGGCAGGCACTGGTGGGGGTGGGGAACCTGGGGAAGGGAAATCTGGTGGGGGTAGGTGGGTGGTGGACTAGCATTGATTAAGGATGGGTTTTTTCCAGGTGATTTAACATATATTTTTGTCTAAATCTTGCAGCAGTTCAGCTAGCTAAGTAGTGGCATCTCCATGTGAAAGACCAGAAGACCAAGAGGTGAAATATTTTGACCAAAGTGACACAACTCACAAGCAGAAGGGTTGGAATTTCTTCCCCTGCTCCCAGGAGTTCCCAAGCCTGCACATTTTCTACTCTACCAAACATGCAAGGTCAATCAAGAGATCTCAACAAACTTATTTTGGGGTCTCAAGTACACTAAGCTCTGAGTAAATGGTGCCCCCTCCAACTACACATTCTTCCTCCACTTACTGATACAGTTGGGATATAAGCCCAATTCTTCCAAATTTTGAAATTACAAGAATCTAGGGATGCTAGTGATGGAATACATTGGTATGATGTTTCCAAATGTCAGTTTTCCAAAATGTAGCAAAAGCATCAACAATCTCCTTATCTTATGACTCTGCAATTCTTCAGGGAAATCAGACGTGATCAGAATCATGCATAAGGGTGGTCACTGTAATGTTAAAAAGAAAGAAAGAAAGAGAGAAAGAGGGAAGGAGGGAGGGAGGAGGGAAGGAAGAAAGGCAGGCAGGAAGGAAGGAAGGAAGGAAGGAAGGAAGGTAGGACCCAGCTGAAGACAAGTAAAACTCTGTTGTTTTTGTACAGGAAATATTATGCAGCCATTTCAAATAACTCTTTGGAAAAATATATAATGATAGGGAAATGTAAAATGTATATTAGTAAAATAAAAACCAAACAAAACAATATATACAACTTGGATACTTTATCCTTCCTTTGTTATCCCACAACAGAACTAGGATATGGCTGTAGCATTTGGCTGGACCCTATTACAGATTTAGGGGTAACAAAAGAGACAAATATAGAGAGTGATATGGACCAGAAAAGCCAGCCTGTGAATTGCAGCTTATATGTTTTTGGCTGTAACTTCATAAGGGCTGTCTTTTTCTCTAAACGGGCATGGGCAGAGGGCCTGTTTAAGCTGCTCATAGGAGAGTGCCTTCATGAATGAAAAATATAATAGTTCCTCAGCTGCCTGCCTGAGGGTCCACATTCCAAGTGTCATCCTCCTCTTTGCCCACCGACCTCTACCTGTATGATGGATACAGGGAGCACCCACTCCTTTCAGAGAAGACCATAGGACTGTAGATTGAAGATGCCAACAAGACAAACAATTTCAGAATAAGCACATAAAATGCAATGACTACTTTTAATCTATAATAACATAAAAATTCTTATTTTCCAAAGGAAATTGGTAGGAAGCTTTAATCCGAACAATTTAAGACTAGGATATGAAAGGCTGGGAGCCTTGGATTGTGTTGATTTCTGAAAGAATGGTTGGTTAGCTCAGAGTAATGAATAATTAATGGAATTTCAGTGTCCTCCCTCAAGAGTCTAGATTGGAAATGTAATGTGAGTCATGTATGTAAATTTAATTTTCTAGTAGCCATATTAAAAAAAGTAAAAAGATGCAGGTGAACTTAATTTTAACAACATGCTATTTAACCCCACCTATCTAAAATGCTATCATTCTAACTTATACTAAATGTGATCAGCTATTGAGATGTTTTACATTTCTGGTTTTGGTACCTCACTTTGGAAATCCAGTATGTATCTGACACTTCCGACACATTTCAGTTCTGACCAGCCACATTTCACATGTTCATTAGCTGCGTGTAGCTGGTGGTTACATATTGGAGATAAGGTTCAGGCCAAAAGTTACTTGTACCAAGTAGCCAAGTTATGAATGTAAAGGAAAAGTTCTTGAAGGAAACTAAAAGTGCTACTCCAGTGAACACATGAATGGTAAGAAAGCAAGAGTCTTGTTGCTGATATGGAGAAAGTCTGAGGGGTCTGGTTAGAACACAGCAGATATAACATTCCTTTAAGCTAAGACCTAATCCAGGGCAAGGCCTTACTTAAATCTTTTCAATTCTATGAAGGCTGAGAAAGGGAAAGAAGCTACAGAAGAAAAGTGTGAAGCCATCAGAGGCTGGTGCATGAGGTCTGAGGAAAGAAGCCATTTCCAGAACACAAAGTGCAGGGTGAGGCAGCATGTGCTGATGGAGAAGCCACACCAAGTTCCCCAGAAGATCCAGCTGAGAGAATTCATAAAGGTGGTCACACTAAACAGATTTTCATGGAGACAAAACAGCCTTCTTTTGGAAGAAGATGCCATTTAGGATTTTTATAGTCAAAGAGAAGTCAAGGGCTGGCTTCAAAGTTTCAAAGGACAGGCTGACTCTCTGGTGAGGGGCTAATTCAGCGGGTGACTTTAAGTTGAAGCTACTGCTCACCATTCTGAAAGTCCTTATCAATCAGAGAAAGACAAGTATCATATGATCTCACTGATATGTAGAATTTGAGAAACAAGGCAGAGGATCATAGGGGAAGAGAGGAAAAAATGAAACAAGATGAAACCAGAGAGGGAGATAAACCATAAGAGACTCAATCTTAAGAAACAAACTGAGGGTTGCTGGAGGGGAGTGGGGTGGAGGGATGTGGGAACAGGGTGATGGACACTGGGGAGGGTATGTGATGTAATGAGCATTGGGTATTACATAAGACTGATGAATCACAGACCTGTAGCCCTGAAAAAAATAACATATTATTGATTGAATTTAAATTAAAAAAATAACCATCTAATGAATAAATGAAAATAAATTAAAAGAAGAATTATGCTAAATCCACTCAGGCTGTGTCCTATAAATTAAACAACAAAGCTTGGATGATCGCATATCTTTTTGCAATATGGCTTACTGGATATTTGAAGCCCACTGTTGAGATCTACTGCTCAGAAAAAAAGATTCCTTTCAAAAGATTACTTCTCATTGACAATGCACCTGGTCACCTAAGAACTCTGACGGAGATGGACAATGAGATTGATGTTGTTTGCTAACACAACATCCATTCTGCAGCCCATAGATCAAGGAGTCATTCTGACTTTCAAGTCTTATTTAAGAGATACTTTTCATAAGCCTGTAGTTGCCAGATAGTGAGTGATTTCCTTGATGGATCTGGGCAAAGGAAATTGAAAACCTTCTGTAAAGGACTCACCATTCTAGATGCCATTAAAAACATTTGTGATTCATGAGAAGAGGTTCGGATATCAACATGAACAGGAGTTTGGAAGAAGTTGATTCCAACCCTCATGGAGGACTTGAGGGGTTCCAGACTTCACGGGAGGAAGGAAGCGCAGGTGTGGTGGAAAAAACAAGAGAACTCAAATGAGAAGTGGAGCCTGATTGCTGTCGTCTCATGATAAAACATGAATGGATGAAGAATTGCTTTTAACTAATGAGCAGAGAAAGTGGTTTCTTGAAATGGAAACTACTGGTGAAGATGCTGTGAAGACTGTTGAAATGACACAAAGCATTTAGAATATGACATAAACCTAGTTGATAAGTTTATCACAAAAATTTAGAGTTTGAGAGGACTGACTCCAATTTGAAAAGAAGTTCTGCTATGGGTGGAATGCTATCAGACATCATTGTGTGCTACAGAGAAACTGTTCATGGAAGGGAGAGTTGATCGATGTAGCACATCATCATTGTCTTATTTTAAGAAATTGCCACAGCCACCCCAACCTTCAGCAGCCACTACCCTGATCATCAAAAGCATTCAACATCAAAGCACTCCACCCAGCAAAAACACTACAACTCACTGAAAGCTTAGATGATGGTTAGCATTTTGTAGTGAGAAATTATTTTTTATCTAAGGTGTGTACATTGTTTTTTTTTTCAGCATAATACTATTGCACACTTAGGCTACAGTATAGAGTAGACAAACATTTTATATGCACTGGAAGCCAAAATGTTCATTTGACTTGCTTTGTTGTGATATTCTGTTTGCTGCAGTGGTCTGGAACTGAACCTGCAATATCTCTAAGGTATGTCTGCATGTCATGATGATTTTTCCCATTTATCTGTTTAATTTATGTCTCCCCGTAGGAGACAGAAATTCTTGTGTGTAAAACATTATTCTAGACCCTGGGTATGAAGCACCGAACTGAAATTTATAAAAATGTCCCTGCCTGCCTAAGGCTTAATTTTAGTGGAAGGACACTGAAAATAAACAAATGAATGAGCAGACCTGCCATATCATATATAACATTCTTCCATGGTCTATCATCTCATAAATCATTTAATGAGAAAAGGAATGAAGAAAAACAGAAGAGGTGAGGGAATAAAAAATGGTGTGGGAAAGGTAGGGTCTCCTGTTTTAAGCAGGATGCTGAGGGAGGATTTCACTGCTGATGCTTGAATAGGCACGAATGAAGATAAGGAACAAGCCATGCAGATATCTGGAGCAAGTGTAAAAATAGTAAGTTTTAGGGTGTTTACTGAAAAGGAGAAGTACTTGGAGAAAACCAAGTATCAGGAGACAAGAATCAAGAGTTCAGTTGGGCCATTCAAAAGTTGAGATGCCTACCCAGCAGCGGTGATATTAAAAAGTATCAACAGATGTTCAACAGACGTTGGCCCATGAGAAAGGATTTTTCACTGTTTGGAACTTATGGCACATAAAACCAGTGGTAACACCATAGTGACACATGCCAGTGAGTGTCAGCTCTGCCTATGGGATGTCCAAGTGGAGACATGTGATTCTGAAAGTTAGGAGAGGGTCAGGGCTGGAGATGAGTAGTTTAAGGCCATGGGTTTGATGAGACCACAATTGAGAGTTGAGAGAGTGTAGACATAAAAGGTTGAGGATTGAGAAGAACAGCCTGAAGTGACCATTGAAGTAGAGGAAAACGAAGAAGGGTGGTATCCTAGCACCAAAGGAAGAATGCATTTCAAGGAGAGAGCACTCTATGGTGGCAAATGCTGCTTCAGGGTTGAGAAGACCACTGAGGACTGATCATTGGATTGGGGATGTGAAGGGTATTGGCTTTGACAAGGAGAGTTTTAGTGGAGTTGCAGGGATATAAACCTGCTTGGAACATGTTCAAGAGATGACTGGAGCAGGAAAGTCTAACGAACTCTTTGCCAATGGTGTACTGTAAAGAGGAGCAGAGAAATGGGGCTGGAGTGGGAGAGGGATGTGGGAGCCACCAAGATTTGTTCACTATTTGTTTCTTTGTTCCGGTTGAGAAAAATTACAGTGTTTGATTACTGATGGGATGGGAGGGGATTGATAAGAAGATACTTCAGGGCAAATCTTTGAGCAGGTGAAAGGAAATTGAATAGAGTACAGAATCGAACATAGATAGGCACCTAGGTCATCCTTTGCACCAGGGAAGGCAGAGTATTGTGGGCACAGAGGTGGGGTTGATAGAGTTGGTGGGGGAGAATGTACAAATTTTCTTTTTATTGCTTCAACTCGCTTAGTGAAATACAAAGCAAGATCATGGCATTTGGAAGGAGCTACTCCAAGATTCTGTAAGTGTGTCTCTTTCATAATTAGAATTATGAGTATTTTAAATTATCTTCTTTTGACATTTGTAGTGTTGGTTTCTATCAAATGTGTAATATTATATATTTTTTCTTAGTAATAGGTGTCTTTCCCTAGTGTCCTCCTTTTCTGCTTCTCATAAAGGTGATCCTGACCAGCTTGCCACTTACCAGTTCTGTGTCCTTGAATTAGTTACTTACATTTCTTTGTGTCTCAATTTCTTTATTAGTAAAATGGGGATGATAATGTCTGTGCTATTTAAAATGCTGGGTTGGAGGAGTATTAAATGAGAAAAAGTACGCAAAAATAATTTTAAAAGAATCAGCATGGATATAAAATGTCCTTATTGTGGTTATTTCTGGTCTTGGTAGGAAAGTCTGAGGCAGGCACGGAGTCTAAGAATAGGCTGAAATAATCAATCCACCTCTTGTAAGCTAACTCCTAAGAGCAAAAACTACTTTTCTGACTCCAACAGTGCTGCGTCCTTTTATCAAGTGTCTAATTAAGATTAAAAGCTTTGTGCTCAACTCTAGAAAACAAAATATGGAGCATGTTTCCTTTGCCGATGCATTAAGTTAAGTTTATTATTTGACACTCTAAGTTAACATGTTTCCTACTGAGCTAGGTTTTTCTTTTTGGCTTCAGATACATTAATTATGACGTTTACCAAAATTTTTGCATATGTATTCAAAACCACCCAGAGAATATATAGCCATGATTATTCTTTTGTTATTTTTCTAAATTACTGTGATCGCATTGTTAGATAGACTTCAGCACATGGGCCCTGCCGGCTTGTCATCATTAGACACATTCATAGAAAACTATAAATGAAAAAAAAATCACCAGATGAAGATAAAACCACTTATTTAAGACACTTTGTATGAATTAAGTAATGATAGTGGAGTCACGTAACTCTTCTGTGAGTACAATTCTGAACTGCTTTTGTGTTTCTTGGCATTTGAATATTTCATTGTCAGCTTTGAAGATTATAAAATGGAAAGACAAGGTCTGTGTTTTTGTTGTTGTACAATGTGTACACTATTGAAGATAAATGCTCATTAATCTTTGCTTTCAACTTATTTATACCCTCTCCTTTTTTATTGTAAGACTGTTCAACCCCAGCGTTAAAGAGCATTTGGAAAAATGAGAAAAACACCATCATGTCATCATCTGAATATAACTACTTTCCCTTTTGTGTATTCTGGGTGCTTCTCTGTTCTTTCACATACAGAGCTTTCCACAGTTGCGATTGTATGATGTATATAATTTTGAGAATGAATTTTTCGAGTTGCATTTAAAAGGGGGTGTTTTTTGAGTACAGAAAAACTGCTCAAGTTATGTTTCTCCCTTTTGTTAAAACTAGACTGTGTTAGAAAAACTGAGATCAGAAGACCTTACAGGGAGAAGAACCCCTCTTGGTGGGGGGCCAGGTGTAGGAACTGATGTGGTTATGGCTGATGTCTTCTTAGGTGGTCCTTGATTAAAATTTTGAAAATCTTTGGCTTTGATTTTTATGAAACTCTTATGATTCATACTATCTCAAAATAATTTTCAACAGTGAGATGTATTTCTCAACTGCCATCTCTAATTTCACATACCATTGAGTATCAAGATTACGGTAGGTTGATTGTAAATGTGGCCCCAAATTTTCATCTCTCCTTGTATCCACACCCTTGCAACATGACTTTACAGCTATTCCCTGGAATCTAGGTGGGCTTCTTTTATGCTTTGGTCAATGGAAGGCAGTGGAAGTGATGGACTAGCTTGGACTAGCCTGCTGAGAAATAAGAACCCAGGTGTATGGATTAGGGTCAAGGCAGCTGGATGGAGGCTCAGTCTCAATCCAACCACAGCTGACCACAGATGCATGGATGAATCCAGTCAAGCTGAGCTGAGCCAGCCAGATGAGCCGAACTACTACCTGAGAAATTATCCATGGCTGTTGCTATTTTAAGCCAGTAAGTGATGGGTGATTTTCTGTACAGCATTAGTTTGGTAAGTAACTGATAAAAAAGTTCTATCACACTTTGACATTTTGGACAATTCTAATTTTTCCCTTTGGGTTTCTCTTGTAACATTAAGTTGCAGAACTGGGATGGAAGGAACATACCTTGCTCCCCATTGCCATCACCCGTCTTCCACTAAAAAACAAAGATTCAGGGCGCCTGGGTGGCTCAGTGGGTTAAGCCGCTGCCTTCGGCTTGGGTCATGATCTCCGGGTCCTGGGATCGAGTCCCGCATTGGGCTCTCTGCTCAGCAGGGAGCCTGCTTCTCTCTCTCTCTCTCTCTCTCTCTCTGCCTGCCTCTCTGCCTACTTGTGATCTCTCTCTGTCAAATAAATAAATAAAATTTAAAACAAAAACAACACAAAGATTCATGAAGCCTAGAGATACACTGAAAAGTACTTCAACTCTCCCTTGAATGCTTGAGTGCAGACAATCTACCTGAGGGCTTGTGTGCTGTTTCCTTCAATGAGGTGAATGTGAGGTAAGACCGCCTTTATTTTCTATTTTCTCTTTTCTATCCAATCTATCAAGCCTACAGTGTCTTCGTAATGGATTTTCAAGTGAGCAGGAAGCTAGAAAAGATAAATAAAAGTTTGAGTCATATTGTTACAGGAGAAACACTCTGTACGGCTGCAAGGTAACATCTAATGAACCTTGGGTGCAGGCAAAGCCCTTGATAACAGAAGTGCCCAATTCACAAGGAACTAACAAACCACCTGAAATCCAAGCAATTCACCTTTCTATAGGGGGAAGTTCTGCGACAGTTGTTATTTATTTTCCTTCTAATTTTAAATGGTTCAGCATTTCCCTCCTCCCCCAATGTGGTGTTTCTCAGTACAGCATAGGTATAAGGGGCGCCTGGGCGGCTCAGTGGGTTGGGCCTCTGGCTTCGGCTCAGGTCATGATTTCATGGTCCTGGGATTGAGACTGGCATCAGGCTTTCTGCTCAGCAGGGAGTCTGCTTCCCCATTTCTCTCTGCGTGTCTCTCTGGCTACTTGTGATCTCTCTCTCTCTGTCAAATTAGTAAATAAAATCTTAAAAAAAAAAGAAATTCCTCATAGGAAATTATATTGTTGCACGGGCTTGGGCCTCTCAGAGGTCAAGCAAGTTCTCAGAGAAAGCAACGCCCTTCAGCAAACAGCAAGAATAGCAGAGCCAGTCTCGTGTGCCATGTGGCATTGAGTTCCTGATTTCTTCCTCATATGCACCTATGGGGAGGTTGATTAAGTTATTTGAGGATGAGGAAGAATGGACTTAATCTGCTCTTCCTTCATTTTCAAACATGTACTTTATGTTTCATTGTAAAAAACAAGCGCGATTATTTTTTAGAGAATAGCAAAATATGGAAAAAAATAGAAGGAAGAAAAGTAGACCCTTATAATCCTATGAATAGTTTGGGGGATGGGTATTCATTTCCAGTCTTTTAAATTATTTTCTATACATATTTGGAAATGCAAATAAATAAACAAACAGAAGACACTCATATAAATAAGGGTTAGGGCAAAGTCCGAATTCAAGTGGATTTAGAAGACAAGTACAGGGCCATTTCTTTGTCTAAAGAGTAAGGCTAATCCTGATGTCACAGAGGGGTGGTGGTGAGAGAAGAGTACAGTAGGTCAGTATCCAGCAGAGGGCAAAATTTACTACTAATCACAATACACGATTCTAGTCACCTTCTCTGTATCAACTCACTTAAAATTCCCAACCACCCTGCCACTAAGGTGTTACTATTATCCTCATTGACAGGGGAGGATACGTTAGGTAACTTGCCCAAGCGGGGCACTGGGATTCAAATGCACAAAATCTCACGGTGTGCTTGCTCTTAAAAGCTATGTGATTATTTCATGATTTTCTTTATTATAATTATGGACCTGGACCCCCCCACCCCCACCCCGCAGGACCCTCAACATCTTGACCATTTGGAGGGAGCCCATTTGGCACAGCTGTGGAGAATTTCACATCACCCTGGCAATCATTTATTGACTTAAAAGCATGTTTCTTTGAAACCGAAATCTGAATGTCATTCATCGCTATTCATTTGCGTTATAGCCCGTCAGTACCTTTCCTCCTTTCTACTTTTCTTTCAGAACACAATAAATTATATTCAAATGGCAGTCGTGGAGGAAACTCTCCTTTCCTTCCTCATCCACAAAGCTGATGGAGGGGCGCTAAAGCCCCGGGGAAGCAGCATCTGTTGTAGCTCGAGGATCCCGCGCGAGCTGAGGATGAAATTAACAGACGCGGAGCAGTTTGCAGCTTAACATTTGTTCAAGTCTGGCACATGCACACATCATTAGCAACTATATTTGAGGAGCAAGATCAAGGAGGTGAGGAGGAGAGTGGGTCTGATTAAAGGGGTATTCAAGGCAGAAGAAACTCAGAGCATATACGTAAAGCTTCATAGCTAAAATAAATGAACTGGAGAGCGGAGCAAACAGCCAGGGACACTGGATGATTTTGCTTTTGCAACTTCCCAAACAAAGTCATTTCATGCAGTGAATTCCCCAGAGCGCCCGCCTCTCTTACTTGAGCTCCATGAGCTGTCTCGCCGTTAAAATTCCAGGGCAAAGATTTTGCTGTCCTGTTCACTGCTGTAATCTGGGCTCATAGTAGATAAAATTAAATATTCATGGAATAAGTTAATGTATACTTGCTCAAAGCTTGCCTTGACCTGAGCTAGGCAAATAAGGTCTGAGATGTTCAGCAGGAATCAAAAGCAATATGCATATGCCCAAAGAATGGCGTCTCCCTACTAAAACTCCTTGTTAACTAAGTGTACGGAATTAGTGGTAAAATCTCATTGGAATGCCTCTCGTGTGCCTACCATTACTCCAGGCCACGGAGGAGATGCAATAGAAGCACCATCACAAGGAACAGTGAACCTTTGCCGAGGGATTGCTTTGACCAGGCATCTGCTTGCGTGTCCAATCCCTGCAGCACCACCTATGGGGCAGGGAGGTAGGTTTAAATAGGATCACCTCCATTGGGCACTCAAGGCAACTGGTGACAGGTCAATTTTGTAACGTGCCCAGGGTCCTACAGAGAGTGAATGGTGGGTCTGGGAGTCCCTCTGCTATGTGCTTTCCTGCTAATTTCCGTGGTCTTTTAGGAATTTGCCCTTAATCTGAGGACACAAAAGGGAAACATGAACAATTACATCTTTTTTTTTTAGGATTTATTTATTTTAGGGAAATAAAGAGAGAGAGAGAGAAAGAGAGCGAGCATCGATGGGGAGGGGCAAAGGGAGAAGGAAAGAAAGAATCCCAAGCAGACTCTCCGTGGAGGGCAGAGCCCAACGCAGGGCTCGATCCACGACCCTGTGATCATGACCTGAGCTGAAATCAAGTCTGACGTCCACCAACTTAGCCACCCAGGCACCTCTGAACAATTAAGTCTTAAACTCTGTGGCCCTGACAATAAAAAGCAGAGGAGTAAGTGTGGGCTTTGACACAGAGCTCCCAGAAGGAAGTCTGTCTTTCATTTCATCACTGGTGTGTTTGTACATCCATCTCTCCCTCCTCCACTCCTCCTCCCTCCCACCTGCCTCACAAACATTCACTGAGCTCCAGCTATGCTGAAATGGATTTTGTGCTGAAGTCATCATATTTTAGCCAAGTGTACTTCTTGGCTTGAGAGGGTCAAGGTTAAACCACACACACACACACACACACACACACACACACACACACACACTCTCTCTCTCTCTCTCTCTCTCTCCAGTAGAAGGGCTCCCCCAGGAAGGGCAGTTTGGAGCTGTCTGTCAAAACTGAGAATGCTTACACCCTTGACCCAGCAATCTAACCTGCTGGAATGAAGCCACGGTAAAGAGCCCCGTGCCAGAGTTAGTCTCTGCAGTGCTGTTTGGAACGACCAAGGATTAGAAATAGCAGCGTGTTCATCAAAAGGGATCTGCTTAAATAAAAGCTGATAGTACCCCCAAAGAGATTACTAAGCAGCTACAAAGAGGAGTGAAGAGGAAGAAGGAGTATATCTTTAAGACACTTAAGTGAAAAAAGCAAGGAGCATATGTATAGTAAGCAGGCGACCATTTGGGTAAAAGGAGGGAAATATAAACATACCTGGTAAGATATCTATAAAATATCTCTGGAAGGATACACCAGACACTGATGACATCTGTGGGTTTCAGTGGAAGGGAGTAAAGTTGAATGGCAAGAGGAACAGGAGGGATTCTTATGAAATACCCTTTTGTATGTTCTGAATTTTTAAAAAAGATTTTGTTTATTCATTTGACAGAGATCACAGTAGGCAGAGAGGCAGGCAGAGACAGAGGGAGGGGGGAAGCAGGCTCTCTGCCGAGCAGAGAGCCCAATGCAGGGCTCGATCCCAGGACCCTGAGATCATGACCCGAGCCGAAGGAAGAGGCTTTAACCCACTGAGCCACCCAGGCACCCCTTGAATTTTGAACCTGGTACACGTATTATCTATAGTCTCCTCCAAAAATTAAAAAAAAAATTCATGTGCACAGACCAAGTACTAGTGGTACATCTATGAGTCCTGGAGTTTTGATTTTGGTACCCAAATCTCTCTAGCTGCTCAGTAGGGAACTGGGCATGCCAGGATGGGTTGGCAATCTGGAATTCACACTGCCTGATTCACACCTGATGTGCTGTGACATTTGGTGTCTGTCCTTGACCCAACCAGACACCCTCCCCAGGGTCCTCTTCCTTAGCAAGGGAGCTTCTCCCCCGACCTGGTGTTTGCAGCTTGGAAGAGGGTGGTCATGGAGAAAGTGATATCTGTGCAGAGCTTGAAGTAGGTGAAGGGATGAGCCCTGAGGGCATCCAGGGGAAGGGAATTGCCAAAATACTTTGAACAGCAAGTTCAAAGAATCTGAGACAGAAGAGTAGCTGGCCTGGTGGTAGGCATGCCAAGAAAGCAGTATATAAAGGCAGGGAAGAGACCAAGACAAAGGTGTAGCCCACAGTTTGTGTGGGAGTGTGGGAGGTGTGGATTGTAGAGGGCCTTCCACTCCTTTCCTTGAGATTCTGCATCCAGATATCTGTCCTATTTGTTGACTCTGATCTCATGTCCCAGGTCTACTAACTGGCCTGTTCCTGAGTCCCTGAGACCAAGACCTGCACTTAGATTTGTTGTTGGCGTCCTGGCCTCAAGTCCTGTCTCTGTAACCAGCTCCATGACCTGGTTTCTCCCAGCTGCCCCAAGGAATGGGGACCTGAATTCCGGTCTTGGCTGGAGAGTGCTGCTAGCTCAGTCCACATGGCAACCAGAGGCACCATGAGGAGAGCCAGGGGCAAGGAATCCATCTTTCAATCCCTGTGCTCACTGGGCTTCCTGATACTACAAAAGTGGCACACCTTTTCCTCAGGTGACTTTGAGATTGTGAGTCCTCATCCTCAAACACTCTTCCCCTACTTTGTGTGACTAACTTGTTCTCTTGTTTCACTCAGAAAAAGAGTGGTCTTCAAATGCCCTCCTCAGAGAGCTTTCCCTGACCTCCTCTGCCATTATAATATGGCTGCCCCTCTATCCCCTTACTCAATTGAAAGTCTTCACCACATATATGGATGTGTTTATTCTGTCTCTCCCCTCTTGAATATGAACCTGAGGAGAGTAAGGGTTTCATCTAGAATCCCAACACCAGCAGGTGGTTGGGCCTCTTGATGAATGAGTCTGGTTCTAAATGTTGGTCCTTCCAAGTCAACCAAGTTCCACTGGGGAACCAGATTGACTGTGGTGGGATAGAGAGTCTTAGAAATTAGGAAGAGGTGCACAGTTGAATAGAATGGCATTATGTGTAGACACTCCAGGAACACCGTGCCATACCTTGTCCCCATCCTAAAGCAGAGGGCTGCAGAGAAAAGGACAGCATTTACCAACATTCTACAAGAAAAAAAAAAAGGATCTTTTTACCTACTCAGAGTTGTATTTCTTTGGTCTTACCAGGGCTTGAAGATGAGCATAAAGAGCTCATAATTTTAAGGTCCACAGTTGTTGTAAGGTGGCAATCTACTTTTACTGATATTTCATTCTTGAGATGAAGATTTGGTACCATAGACTGGATTTCACATTCTGGCTCAGACATATGGTGACTTTGGGCAAAGTAAAGCTTTCTGAGCCCATTTCCTCATCCAACATGGGGAAGAGGGAGTGGGAATGGGGACAATATTTACTTCCTACCATTGGCAGGTTGTAAAGCATAGAGTACAGTCTTTGGTACATAGTAAATGTTTAATTAATGATCATTTCCTTCTTCCTCAGCCCTTCTCCACATCTGCCACCATGAAAAGTCTTTTCCATGTACTCAGTAGTCCAAGAGATTAATATTTGCCTGTAAGCTGCGAGGACTGAGAAAAAGAAGCACATGATCTTTGAGTTCATTATTCATTGTGACCTTTGATGTCCAATGTCCTGATCCCGGGTCTGATATCTGTAAGAGCTGATAAGGTAAAAAAAATTTTTTTGATGGTGGAGTCATACTACATTTCAATCATATTTTCACAAATGCACAGGTGTGTTAAGGTATAGGCTTAGCTGATTAAAAAAAGTACCCCCAAATACAGTAGCTTAAGTATGATGGGAGCTTGTGTCTTATATAATAATTTGGAAATGGGTGGTAGGCTTAGGTTAGTGGCTCTGAGCTAGGAGGGCATCCAGAAACCCATGTTCTGTCTCTCTCATTGCTCTGCTATCCCCTCAGGTGGTATTTTGTCCACATGATGAAAGCTAGAACAACACCACTCTATCCACATCCCAATCCAAAGGGAGGAGGAGGAAGAGGGAATTGGTAACTGTCATCTCCTTTTAGGGACGTTGCTAATTCCCACTGACATAAACTTAATCATATGGCTGTGCCTGGCTGCGAGGGTACTTAGGAGATTTTATTTCTACCTCTGTAGCTATAGGCTCTGCTAATACTTGATACTTGGTGACTGGGGCTCTATTGCTAAAAGGAATAAGAAGAAAGTGGATACAGGGGAGACAGTAATCTCCTCAACACTCCTGGTGAAAGTGTGTCTGATTGGCTTGGGGTGAGTCCATGCTCACCAGAGTGTAGCTGCTGACAGGTACCAGAGATTCTTTCTTACCTGAAGATAGTGGGGTGGATTTATTTATTTATTTGTGTATTTATTTATTTATGTTTTTATTATGTTTCTACTTTTAAACTATTTTTAAACTTTTTTTTAAGATAGTGGGGTTTTAAATAAATGGTCAGTATACATCTTTCCCTGCTCATTTAAACAAAAACAGATATCATATCCAACAAAACCAAAGGTGAGCAATTTCATGCCCATAACTGTATTTTTAATGGTTTCATACCATTCTGATCAGTCCTGGTTGTTTTAGAACTCAGCTGAAGGATTTTTGTTGTTGTTGTTGTTGTTTTGAAACTCAGAACCAAGGTTTTATCTCAACTTGTGGGGGTTTGGTACCCCGTGATGATCATTAGGGTCAGTACAGAAGCTGGGAGCTGGTGTGAGCCATGGTCATGTGGGAAGCTGGGTGGACAAGGGCACAGCATCTCGACTGGGATGTCAGGACTTGTGACTTATAACTTATAACTTCACTCAACCTCAGTATCCATGCTTTGGTTTCCATTTCCATTAACAGGGGTCAGAAGCAGCAGCATGCCACAGGATTTGGGGGAGAGAATGACTCTGAACAATGATTGTTAAGCTCTTTGCCAATGTCAGCAGCAGCTGCATGGCCACAGATCTGCCCCTAGGATTTTCAGACTGAGGTCCAATAGACATAGAGCGTGGTGAAATTAGCCACATTTGTATTGCCATTTTAGAGTTGAGAGAACAATTTGATATCCCCTTCTCTCTTTTGGTTCTCTCATTTGAGGTGGATTGATATTCCATTATTGCTATTACTACTAGTTTATAAGTAGAGAAACTGAGATGCAAAGGGATTTGGGGTACTCCCAAATTGGGGAACTCCCAGCTGATGTGTGGTTCTCTGTTGCCTCTACTTCCTGCAGTATTAAATGAGATCAGTTTAAAAAGTTATTACATCAGGAAATTCTTATTATATGAATGGATAACCGTTGGTAAAAAGTCTGATCATATCAGAAAATGTTAGACTGTCACCGAAAAGATAACTCTTATAGGCAGTTCAACAAACTTTCTATCTACCCCTGCTTTGTACCCCAGCCTAGGGATGGCATTGGCACTATGGAACAGTGTTCTCTGGGCAGATTTTTCACCTTTATTGTCCACTCTCTAGTTTGTAGAGCAGATTCCCATATATCAAGACGCCTGTAAGCTAAGTAAGGATGGGACCTGTCTTAACATCTTTTTGTAGTTAGTGTGGTATCTTGCATAAAGTAGGTGTCTTCTAAATTTCTGTGGGATGAATACTCTTGTTTGGTCCTTGGGACAGCTCAGGAGGGTACTGACAGACAGTTTCCCCATGGAATAGGCCTGGGCACTGAGGCTCAGGGAGGTTGGGTGGCAGGCTGCATGTCACAGAGCTTAGAAGCAGTGCAATAGGGAATGGACCAGTGGTTTCTGGGTTTCCTGCCCCAGTGATCCTGGCATCTTTCTGCACCTTGCTCAGCCCTTTAGCTACTTTATCTCTGAATCCAAAGCACGCACTCATAGGCACTCCTGAGGTCCAGGTAAGTATCGTTTTTCTCTCTAAAGAAGCCTCCGTCTTTTTTCTTCAGGGAATAAATTCAGAGCTTGGTTCTTGCTCTCTTTCAGTAAATGTGAAAATTCATCCTTTAAAAATTGCAGTTCCTGCTCTTGAAAATACAAGTGTGTTTTCTTCTCCTGCATCTTTGCTACAGAGAATTTGGTCACAGGTCCACTTTATCACTTGATTTTTTGAAAAATGAATAGGACTGGAAAAACTTCCTATAGGGTCCTCAGTGGCCTAACCTTGTCTTTTGTCCCCAAATTCTAGCTCTCTTTCTCTCTTTCCACAGTTGGACTGAAGTCAGTTCTAAACTTCTAGGAAGACAATGTCTGATTCTGATTCCCCACTGACAGTGAGATTTACTACACTTCTCTTTACCCCTCAAACCTGATTCTCTTATTCTTCAAGTCCCTTTTTTGATCAGTGGTATCATTTGTAATAAAAAATCTGAAGAATCACCCCCCAGTGATCCTCACCTCCTTATGTTCCCACTCTGATGTAACCCCCTTCTTTGAGTGTGGGCAGATTTTATGATTTGTTTCTAACCCATGGAAGATAGGAAGGGTGATGGAATGTCACTGCTGTGATTAAGGTACACATGGTGGTGACTTCTGTCTTGCTAGAAGAAATTCTCTCTCTTACTGACTTAGACAAAGCAAGTTGCTATGGTGTGGAGGCTGAGAGCAGCCTCTGACTAGTAGCTGGCGAGGAATTGAGGCCCTTGGTGCAATTGAATTCTGATAATCAATAATCATATGAGCTTGGAAGTGGATGCTTCTCTAGTTGAGCCTTCAGATGAGAGCACAGTCCCGGATGATAAGCTGAGAGCTCTTGCATCTTGATATTTTTGTACACTCCTTCTGCCTCTGCTTTGTATCAGTCTTCATTTGGATAAAACAATTACCCTCTGTTTCAATCAGGGTCCCAGCAGGGAGGCAGAAGGTATTCCCAAAGGATTTAATTGAAGGGTGATGTGGATGGAGCTAAGGGTACCCAGGGACTGCTAGCAGCAGGAAACCATTATCATCTCAGGCCTAGAAGGGCAAGAGGAGTGAGTGGTGAAGCCAGAGTTTGATGAAAGCAGGAATAGAGAAAGGAGTTGTCTGGCTAGAGCTGTGGCTTTAGGTAGAGAAATAACACAGTGGCTGCCTGAACTATGGCGGACAAAGGGAGGATAGACAAATAACCCTAACCTCTCTCTCCTTTTGTCCTCAATCTCTGGCTGTGTCTTCCATTGGGAAAACTCATTTGGAAGCCAGATTATTCTTCTCCTGCCCTTAGACAGGTCTCCCCTGGTTCTTGGGCCTTCTGACTTGGACTGGAATTATACCACTGGCTTTCTTGGGTCTCCTGTTTGCAGATGGCAAAGCATAGGAATTCTCAGTCTCCACAATTGTATAAGCCACTTCCTTGTAATAAACCAATGTCTTTCTCTCTGTATATATCTGTATCTGCATCTGCATCTGTATCTGTATCTGTATCTATCTGTATCTGTATCCTATCTATCTATATCTGGGAGACATATCACTGGTGACTTGGTCCCTTTATACACGATTGATTTGACTACCTCCTTTTTCTGTCAAGAGCAGGGGCTTTGGAGTATTTATCTTTTTATCCCCAAAGTCCAGCACAAATAAAAGCTCAGTAAATATATGTTTGAATGAGATTTCCTTTACTAGCCTATATCGTAGCTTGGGTTTCTCTCAAAGCAGACCCGAGAAAAGGCTTGGGCACAGGTCTTTATTTTATTCGGGAGGTGATTCCAGGAGGCAAACTGAAGGAGTAGAGAAAGTTAGAGAGTGAGAAAAGTGAGATTGCTGCTGTGGGCGGTGGACCCAAGCCCACTGAGAGTCCCTGAGAAAGCACATGGAGTTTTCACAGGGCCATCCATCACAATACAGGGAGGTAGGGACGAATCCATCAACTCCTGCTTCCTATTGGCTGAAGGTGTTAATTTGCCCATGCTTCTGGGTTGTTCTTGGCATCAGAGCAAGCCCCGTGGAGTGCGAAAGCCCCCAGATAGAGCAGCCAAGAGCGGCACGCAGCAGAGGTGGGAAGCTGTCACAGGCTGAAGCTGTCTCCCCAGCTGCAGGTGAATGTCGGTGGTGTGGGCTGCAGTGTGGGATGTGGTGGGGGTGGGTCTGCAGGGGGCGGACACTGCATCCAGCCTCCTGCATTAGAGAGGAAGAGCATGAAGTCACTGTTTCCTATGTATAAATCCTTGCTTCTTGGTCAGTCTGTGTCTTTTAAAGCAGGCTTGGGAAATATTTCTGGAAGGTTCCAAGGGAAGTCAGTATTTTCAGTGATTAGTTTTAGTAATTATTAATGCTACTTCCTCTTTAAAAGAGTTCTGCTTTGGACAATAAATTTATTGGTCGTCCTACCCTTAGAAAACAGCCGTAACAGCACCCACCCGCACTACTGTCATGAAGAGCATGTGGGCTGTGTCCACCTCTGTCTCGAGCCGAGGTCCAGGACAATGTCCAGAACCGGCGTATGTCGGAGCTCCTCTCTTCTCCATTTGTGCAGGGCAATTGGACATTTAGAGGGCCAGCATAGGGGAGCTCTCTCTTTCCACTCAATGTTCTACAGGTTGCCTCCCTCCCTGCCCTTGAAGAATGTTTGATTTGTCCCCTCATCTGGCTTTCAGTTCAACCTCCCTTCCTGGTTGCGCTCCACATTCCTCTGGGTTAGAGGCCACCCCTGATTTTCACTCAGCTGGGACCTTGACCTTCTCATCTTCCAGGCCCTTTTTCATAGGGCTGGACCCAGCTTCCTGATCCTTTCTGACCTACGACAGTCAACACAGCCTCAAATTTTTCCCCACCCCACATGATTAGCTTAGACCCTGAGACCCAGAAATACACTGGACTTGAGTTTTCTCTGGCCCTTGGCCTTGTTGCTCAGGGGTTAGATCTCCTCTGGAAAGGTTTGCCCTCTATTGCCTCAGCTGGTTTTCTCTCATTCACATTTAAGCAGGTCCTGGAATTTCCAACATATTCTGTGACCAAGACTGTCTGGATTATAACAAGTTCTGGCACAGAGTGTGTTGAAACAAATGAGAAAAAACCGAAGGGATAGAAGTGGTGAGTTCCATAAGATTCATTCATGTGTTCGTTCATTTATAACTTTACTCAAATGTTACCGAACTATCTGGCAACACCATTCTAGAATCACAGTATGTACCTAGAATTTGTGGGATTACCCAGACAGGGTATATATCCCCCAGGGCCTCTGAAAACCAGGTGGCGGTCTGAGGGTACTCAACCTTAATTTCCTAATTCTGCACTCAAGGTGCAGACTCCCCTCATAGCTCAGGATGGATGGAGTTTGGTCCAGGAAAGTGCATTATAGTTAGCGTCTATAGGGTTATTATAGGGTTATACAACCCTAGGGATAATAGTGATATTGAGATCTTTGTTCCTTTGGGTTTGAGTTTCCATGAAGTGGATAATCCTGGCTTCTTCTTCTTCTTTTTTTTTAAAAAAGATTTTATTTATTTATTTGATAGACAGAGATCACAAGTAAGCAGAGAAGCAGGCAGAGAGAGAGAGAGGAAGAAGCAGGCTCCCCGCTGAGCAGAGAGCCCGATGTGGTGCTCGATCCCAGGACCCTGGGATCATGACCTGAACCGAAGACAGGATTTAACCCACTGAGCCACCCAGGCGCCCCTAATCCTGGCTTCTTTCTGCTCCTTATTATCCTTCCCTTGAGTTGCTCCATGTCTGGCTGCTAGCAGGCCACGTTCAGCTCTGCTCTATGCTTTTTGGGGCCAGGCCTCTGGAGGTGACTCTGCGATGACCCAGTGGGCAGTGGGACAAGGGGGTAAGTTTGATTCTGGGGTGGAGTATTAGGAAGCCCAAGCCTTAAGCCATGTTCTCCCTCATGTGCTATGTGCTAAAGAACATTTTGATCTCTGTTTTCCAAATACCCATGTCTTATCTTCCAGTTAGGTCTCTGCATGGTTAGGAAGCAAGGATGGAGTCATTGAGTCTCCTCAAAACCTACCACATAGTTCTAATTCACAGGGTTCGTGTGAGAATTAAATGCATCTTTAGGATAGGCCCTGGCACTTAGCTATTGTTATGGTTAGTAGTAATAATAATAGTAACAGTAACCTGATTCCTCACCACACCTAGCTGAGAAAAGAAAAGGAACACTATTAAGTATGTAGTTCAAACATGGGCAAATAATGTTTTGGACAAGGGAAAAAGTGGACAGAAATGCCCACAGCAAGGTGGGGTTTGGGAGAAGAAATGTGGGTGCTGTGGGATGAATTACACCCCACTCTAGGCAGGCCCAGACAACATCTCTGAAAGCAGGCTCAGAACTGGCCTCCAGGTGGAGCCTGGGTAGCCTCAGAACATTCTACCATTTCCCCAGGCAGGAGTGCCACACCCATGGTCATCAGAAAGACCAGCAGCAAGGAGCAGTTCAGTTTCTTGCCCGTCCTTCCTTCCTTCCTTCCTTCCTTCCTTTTAAGATTTTATTTATTTATTTGAGACAGAGAGAAAAAGAGTATGAGCAGGGAGAGGGGAAGGAGGGGAGGGAGAGAAAATCTCAAATGGACTCCCTACTGAGCACAGAGCCCAAGCTGGGGCTGATCCCAACACCCCGAGATCATGACCTGAGTGGAAATCAAGAGTCCCAGGCTTAACTGACTGAGCCACCCGGGCGCCCCACCTTTTGTTCCATTTCTTGATTGAGGGGTGGTAGTTATGGGGGATGGAGAGCAGGAGAATGCAGACCAGAGACATCAGACCAAAGTCCAGGCCACCTGCGCTGGGTGGCCAGGGCCATCAATGCAGATTCATTCATTTGCTCATTCAAAGTCCTGCTGAGGGATCAGGTTAGTCTATTCTCATTACTTATAATTAAATTATTGATTGAGTAGCTACCACATATCTACCTTAGCTCACTCTTTTTAATTTGGGTGTTAACTTGCCAGGGAACACCCCTAAGGAAGATGCCAATAACTCCTTAGCAGCTTGTTTAGGGTCCTTTTTCTTTTCTTCCAAGTTATTTTAAAATGCAACAGTTGGGAGAGCTATCAAGCATTTTGAAGTTATTACTGGGTGTTTCTTACAACTTGTCTGAGGTGGCAACATTTATGGGGATCTCCCTAACTTCCAATGGCTCCCCAAATGCACCCTAGGACCGTCATTTTCATTTTGATGGAGCTTAGAGAAAAATATTGATCCCAAGGGGGTACAAATGGTGGAGAGATAGAGATTATGAAAATGTAAATGTTCCATTTTACATTATTAATGAAGACAGCTAAAAAGCCGTGCTGGCAGCAAGCACACCTTTTAGTGTGTCTTACATATGTCTGTGCCAAGAGCAGGGGGTTAGGGGAGAGTGGGGATCCCTTGCCTGCTAGTTGTCCATTTCTAGCACATTCTAGCTTCATACGTGGTCCCAAGTCATCCAGGATGGAGCAGGGTTACAGGGATCTCCTTCATTGACCATCTGACTTTTCCTTCTCCTTGAGTACGATGGTTGACTTCACCAGCCGAATGACCCAGGTCTGGGGACAAGGACTCTGGGAGTATGGTGGGCCTCGGTTGGCTAGGGGAGATCCTAACAAGCCTGACAGTGCATACTGGATCCCTAAGCACTTCAGTGCTGCTTCATTTATGGGGTTCATTGCCACTTACCTAAACTAGTCTCTTCTATCAAACCTCCCAGACTTGGTTGCCATTGGCCTCTTTCATGAGATGATTTCCTCCAAGTGGGTATTTACTTTCTCAAATGCCAAATCTTTAAAGTGCATATAATTTCTTAACAGTTTTCCATTGGAGCCACAATAAAAGTATTCTCTAATGTGGATAGCAGGGGCACCTGGGTGGCTCAGCCAGTTAAGAGTGTGCCTTCAGCTCAGGTCATCATCCTGAGGCCCTGATCCTGCATCAGGATCCCTGCTCAGCAGGGGAGTCTGCTTCTCCCTCTCCCTGCTCATGTTCTCTCTCTCTCTCTCTCAAATAAATAAATAAAATTTTAAAATTTTAAATATTTAATTTATTTATTTGGCACAAAGAGAGAGATAGCACACAAGCAGGGGGAGTGGCAGGCAGAAGGAGAGTGACAAGGGCAAGCAGGCTTCCCACTGAGTAGGGAGCCTAATGTGGAGCTCATTCCCAGGACCCTGGGATCATGACTTGAGCTGAAGGCAGATGCTTAACCAACTGAGCCACCCAGGTGCCCTTAAATAAAATCTTTAAAGTGGACAGTCAAAGCCTTAAATATTTGACTCAAGGGCTTAAGTGAAGTCTGGGGAGAGATTCTAAGTAGGGTATTTATCTCTACATTGACAGAGAAAAAAACAGGATCAACCTAGTTATCTATCAATAGAGGACCGGCTAGATCAGTTATGATGTATCCATATGATGAAATACTGTAGGACCACTAAAATTGTCATAGAATTATATTTATGGACATACAAATATGTCCAGAAATATCAAGTGAAAAGCAAGTTGCAAAGTAGCACACACAGTATGATGATAATAAAAGCCACCATTTATTGCATGCCTACTGTGTGCCAGGCATTGTGCTATGTGCTTTTCTTGCAATATCTTAAATAATTCTTACAACACTCTAGTGAAGTAGGAGGTATGTTTTTCATTTCCAAGATGAGAAAACTGAGGCTGGAGAAATTTCCAGTGCTCCCTGCTATAGACTGAATGTTTGTGTGTCCTAAAATTCATATGTTGACATCTAATTCCCACTGTGATGGTATTTGGAGGTGGGACATTGGGGAGGTGGTTAGATTGTGAGGACAGATCCCCTATAAAAAAGAGTAGTGACCTTACAAGACCCCAGAGAACTGCCGTGTCCCTTCTGCCCTATGAGGTCATCTCAGTAAGACATCTATGAACCAGAAAGGGCGCTCTCACCTGACGCTGAGTCTGCTAGAGCGTTGATCTGGGACCACCCGGCCTCTAGAGAAATAAATGTCCATGTTTGAACCACTTAGTCTATGGTTTTCTGTTGTGGCAGCCTGAATTGCCTGAGATGCTTGTTCAAGGTCACATGCAAAGCTGGGATTCAAGCTCTGATTCCCACAGTCTGTTTTTTGGCTTAAAATACACACATGCTCAAAGAGACAGAGGGACATCTGAAAAGATACATAACACAACGTTCATGGTGGTTAATTCAGGATGGTGAGATCACAGATGGTTTTAATTTTCTTCTTTTTGTCTTTTTGTATATTCTAATTTATCGTTAGTGCACAGGTATTCTTTCTTTCCCTTCCTTCCTCCCCCCACTCCTTTCTTTCTCTCCTTCATTCATCTATTCAGCAAATATGTATGGAAAATTCTCTGCATTCCGGGTACTGTTCTAGCCCTGGAAATAGAGTGGAAACAAACAAAACAAAAGTCCTTGCTCCCAGGGAGCTTACCTTCTAATGGAGGGAGGCAGACAATTAACAAATAAATAAGTAAAAGACACAGTGAATTTGAATGTGACAAGTGCAGTGGGAAAAATAAAACAGGGAAGGGACATAGGGCATGTCAACTCAGGGTTGTGTGACTGTGACTTGGAATAGAGTGGGTCAGCGTTGGCCTGCCTGAGGACATCGACCTGAGAGGTAAGAAGGCATTGGCCCACCAGGACTGAGGGGAGGGTGGGAGGAGGTCATGGGACAGCTGTGACTGCGGGCTGACCTGACCTGGCACCTGGGGACTCCTTACCCCTCCCTGTCCTTGCCTGTATGCCCTCCCCGGAGCTCCCAGGTGGGAGCCATATCAAGGATGGAGCCTTGAGAGAGCAAGGAGTGAAGAACACCTGCCTGGTATGTGAGATGGAACCTATTAAGGTCTCCATAGAGACTTTAAGATTCTGGTGGGCGGACGCACAGAGCTGCTCGTGCTGGGTGCCGGAGACAAGCCTGGTGAGTTCCCCTGCTTATTAAATCCTGCCAACCCAGAGTGGCTGCCTCTGATGTGGGTCTCTCCTTGCCCTCCTTGCTTGGGGCTGGTTTCGGATTTCTCCCGGGAAGCGTCCGAGTTTCTGAACCAACCCAAGTGTACTAGGCAGAGGGAGAAAGAGTAGGACCTCCGGACAGAAATCGACCTGGAGGCGTCGAGGACTAACCCGAGGCTAGCGTGGCTGGAGGGCCTGGAGGAAGGCGGGAGCAAGATGAGGGTCAGAGGTATATCAGGGGCCCTAAAGACTTCTTAGCCTTGGGGAATTCTTCTGAACATGATGGCGAGCAGGGTGCATGTTTTTGGCAGAGAGATGACATGAACTGACTTATTTTAACAGGATATCTCTGGCTGCTGTGTGGGGACTAGCTATGGGGGAGGAGGCCAGACTAGAATTGGAGAGAACAGTTAGGAGGCTGCTGAAATCATCTGGGCAAGAGAGGGACCCTTGTCATCTTGGGCAAGGCTCTTCCAGCATGGCACTCTTGATATTTTAGGGATGGTAATCCTCAGTTTTTAAGTTTTTATTTTAATTCCAGTTAGTTAACATACAATGTTCTGTTAGTTTCAGGTGTACAATATGGTGATTCAACATTTCCATACATACGGTGATAATTCTTTGCTGTGGGTGGCTGCTCTATGCATTGGTGGATGGTTGGCGGCACCCCTCATCTCTACCCACTAGATGCCAGTAGTGTCCTCTCAGCTGTGACATTGGAAAGTGCCCGTGGATATCGCCAAATGTTCACTTGGAGGTGAAATGAGCAAATGTGGTTGAAGGTCACTGAGGAACCAGGCTGAGAGCTGTGGGGATGTGAGAAGCAGTCAGATTCAGGATTTGAGGAGTTTATATGTGTCAGATGAGAGAGAGAGAAGGGACTCAAGGCTGACCCCAAGGTCTTTGATCTGAGCAACTGGAAGAGGAAAGCTGCCATTGATGACACAGGGAAGACCATTGGTGAAACAAGTTTGAGGGCACGGCTGTCTGGAGCTCATGTAAGAGATGGCTTCAAGTAGATTTCTTACTAATTGCTTATTTAATTTTAGAAGAGGCAGAAAGGAGTTAATCGTTAAGATCACCAAGGTATTAAATGGTGCAACAATGACCATACAAAAAGGAGGCATTGCCAGGAGTTCTGAGGACCTTGACCTCATAGTTTTATTCCAAGAGGTCATGCATTCTTAGGTTTGAGACTTAGGATCAAGAGTATCTTATCTCAGTGAGGGTTAGTGATTACTCACACGCTGAATTTCTCTGTTGGGGAAGGTCACCAGGGTGTATCTCTGGACCTTTAGAATCAAAACAATAGGCTAGAGCTAATCCTCTGATCTCCAAAGATTTGGGTCAATATTGAATTATTTACTATAGTGCATTGGCTACAATTATCCTGTGCTTGATTCTACCCCATCAAGGAGGATGGCATGGCTCAGGAAAGAGCCTGGCATGCAAATGAATACCTTGCATATTTGATTTACGAACTGAAAAAAGAAAAAACCCACAAAACATTTTCTCTGGCTGCAAAAATTCCATTGTGCTTTACCTGCAATTCTTTGGCTATAGCCGGAGCTCAAGAGTATTTTGCTACAGCACAGCTATATATAGAAACTTCTCATCTGTCTGAACATATAAACAGCTTCAGGAAGTTTGGAATATGTGCTAAGACTGTTCTCTTGGTTTCTTTGTCACAGATTTTCTTGCCATTCTGCAAGGGATGTATTATTGCTTTCTTTCTATCTGGTGTGTCATCATCCTCTTGTTGTCTTCATTAATCCTCTTTTCCTGAACTTTGGCAGAAGCTCTTCTTACTTCACTGTTGAAGAAATTGCCTAAAAGAAAATGGGGCCCCCTTTTCCGATGCATGAGCAGATCCTTCAATGTGTGGGAAGATAGCAAAATGGCTCTAATTCAAAATGGAGTTGGCAGGGGAGAAGGGTCAGGAGGGTGGGAGAGAAAACACTCTGACTTAAAATTAATGAAAATTCTGAGCTAAAGAATTTTGTTTTTACCTTATTTCTTTTAAGAAAATACAATGACAGGGGCGCCTGGGTGGCTCAGTGGGTTAAAGCCTCTGCCTTCGGCTCAGATCATGATCCCAGGGCCCTGGGATCAAGCCCCACATCAGGCTCTCTGCTCTGCGGGGAGCCTGCTTCCTCCTCTCTCTCTGCCTGCCTCTCTGCCTACTTGTGATCTCTGTCAAATAAATGAATAAAATCTTAAAAAAAAAAAAAGAAAAAGAAAATACAATGACAAGAACTAAGTTTATAAAAATTCTTTAAGCAGAAGTCCTACTGGAATGCACTTTAGTGAGTATAAAAAATATATAATGTGTGCACTTTATTACTAAAGTACTTTTTAAAAATAGCCTGAAAAGAGACTTTCCTTAAGAGTTTCCATATTATTAACTAATTTGGTATATTTAAAAAAATTGCAACTTCATAAAGTCTGTATTGGTGGGTAACAATTAGAGAGGCTAGTGCTCCCTTACAGGGTTTGCCCGCCTGCTTGACTTAATGTGATCCCTGTGGCAAGTTGATAATGTTTAAGCATAAGTTAGGTTTAAGAATAATAAAAATAATTAATCACAAAGGGTTTTTTTTAGATTACATTTTTTTTCAAATTTATTCCATAGACCCATGAACATTTTACCTTCTTAAGTTTGTATAAATTAAACATCTCTGTTTTTGTTTTTTCTGTTTTGTTTTTGTTTTCATCTGTTCTTCTTAAAGAAACACAAATAGAATTGCCTGTAGTATATTTTAGGGTCTAAGAACTGGAACCTTTATTTTCTTCACATCCTTAGCAAAGCCACCACCGAATATTTCCCTATTTCCCCCAAACTAAATGTTTATAGACATTTAAGAGGCTTCTAGAATCTGTTCAACAAAACTTTCTGCAATGATGGAAATGTTCTATATTTGCTTTGTCCAATATGGTGACCACTAGCCATATGTGGCTTTTGAGCACTTTAAATATGAGTAGTGCTGATTACTGAATTTTAAATTTAAATTGATTTTAATTTTAACAGCCACATGTGCACAGTGACTACCATATTGGACAGTTCAGCTTCTAGACATATTGGACAGCTTTAGCTTCTATACTAAAGAACTAGAATTCTGTATAACTTGAGACAATCCCTTTCCTCTCTCCTCTCCATCTTTGTTATCTTTCTCTCCTTCCTTCCATTAAACTTGCTCTGAGTACCTACCACATGCAAACTCTGTGGCTGGTACCAGAGTAGAAATTAAAGACATGTCTCTACCCTTAAGAAATCAACAAAATTTGGAACGACGATGACAGGTTGTAGGAAAAACAGGTGTGTGGTTAAGGCCCAATGAGCAGGCAGGTATGGATCTCTTTCTCAAAAATCCATATTATAGGGACTCATTTTTGCTAAATCTCACTTTTAAAAATGTTGAATATTCATCAAAATATCTATCAAAAGTAGCCCAGTGGGATTTATCAAGAAAGATGAATGAAACATGCATGACTTCGGTATCCTGGGGATGTGGATTGAGAGGAAGCTTAAAGAAGCAAAGAAATGGGAATAAGAGGAAGTTGGCGTTAGTCAGAGTGGGAATGAGAAGGGGAGGCTCTGGCAGGAGGCCAAGCATGGTAGTTTCAAATGAGGGAGGATGGCAAAGGCCAGGGAAGGGCTGATATGAGAAGGCCTCAGAACATGAAGGTTGGGGAATAAGGAGGGAGGCAGGAGTGCCTGGGTTATCATTTGTCTCTGTTTAGGATTTACGCTTGGAAAACTAGCCAGGAAGGGCTTTCTTCGGCTCTTTTGCACATATAGTTGCCAAGAGAAGGTTCTGGTTGGACCCTGAATAGCTGGAAAATAAAATAGAGGCTAGCAACATGTTGGCCAGCCAGGCAGAAGGAAGCCTGGATCACGTTCGTTATTGTCCCTGGAACAAACTTCTGGCTCCAACTATGATTAACTATGTAGCTTCTACATCTCTATTTTGAACCTCTCCATCCCTCACTCTGTGCTTTCCTGTGCCAGCCTCCTTTCAGATTCTCCGAGCTCCAAATTCCTTTTCACTTCTGAGCTTCCACACATTGTACATGTTATATATCCAATAGGTTTTTACTGAACACTATATACATATAGTCCCTACCTCAGGATTCCAGTGCTGTCCTTGTTCCTTATATGCCAATGACTGAGTGTGATATTTCCAGTGAGTCATCTCTGAGGAGAATAAGTGAACTATTCCGCCTTGGGCACGTATTAATGGAATGAGGGAATAAAAAGACGTGGATTCCTCTGACTAGGTTAAACCAGGCATTACTCAGCACCTCCAATGGCAGTGGAAGAGGTGGGAGGTCTAAGACAATAAATGTCTTGTTGAAGTTTTCCTAGTCCTCATTCATTCATTCTATTCTTACATTCATTTATTCATTCAACTGATATCTGTATAAGAACTTAACATGAAAGTAATATGGACATAGTAGGGAAAAAGACTTATGATGTACTGGAGGAGATAAATGTTAAGCACATAATTACAAAAACTTTTTTTTAATTAAACTTTTGGTGTAAGCTGTGAAGGGAAATTATAGGGTGTGTTATAGAGAATTTGACCTAGGCTGGGAATCATGGAAGGATTCTCTGAGGGGGTGACATTTTAGTTGAATAGATGGAGAAGAATACTTTTTAGAGAAAACAATGCACAGTACTCTTCCTTCCTGGCCCCTTTTGCAATGGCATTACATAGCCATTTATTTAATGTTCTTTACAAGTCCCTTTCTCTATTTAGACTGTCTGCCCCAAGAGATCAGGAGCTGTATTGGTTTGATTACTGTAGCACATTCAATACCCAGCTCAATGCCTGTCACATATCAGGTGCTCAGTAAAAACCTATTGGATATATAACATGTATAATGTGTGGAAGCTCAGAAATGAAAAGGAATTTACAGCTCTGAGAATCTGAAAGGAGGCTGGTGTGGGAAAGCATAGAGTGAGAGATGGAGACATTCAAAATAGAGATGTAGAAGTTACCTACATCCGGGCCTTGTGGGTTATATGGAGGGATTGGGCTCTGTCCTAAAAGCAATGGGAAATTATTGAAAGATATCAAGTAAAGAAGTGATGGAACTTGTGGTGAGCGTAGCTTAATGCATGAACTTGTGAAGTTACTATGTTGTACACCCGAAACAAATGTAACATTGTGTGTCAAGTATAGTCAAGGAAGAAAATAAAAACAAAAGAAATGATGAAATCAGATTTTAAGTTTAAAAATATTATTCTGGCTGCTGTATGAAAAGTATATTGGGAAGGAGCAAGAGTGGACACGGGAAGATTAATTAGGATGTTTATGTAGTGGTCCAAGTGAAACATGATGGTGTCTTAGGGAGATGGAGAGAAGTGGATGGATGAAAGAGGTCAACTAAAAGGCATATAGTCCAATTGAAAAATGGTCAAAGGATCTGAATAGACCTTTCTTCAAAGAAAATATGCAAATGGCCAATAAACACATGAAAAGATGCTCCATAGCATTAGCCATCAGGGATATGCAAATCAAAACTGCAATAAGATACCACTTCATAATTGCTAGGATGGCTCGAATAAAAAAGAGATAATAATAAGTGTTCGTGATCCTATGGAGAAATTGGAACTCTCATACACTACTGATGAGAATGTAAAAAAAATTCCTCAAAAAAGTTAAGCATAGAGATATAATATTGCCTAGAAATTCCACTCCTAAGTACAGACTCAAAAGAAATGAAAACACATGTTCACACAAAAAGTTGTACACAAATGTTTATCACTATGTTATCCGTAACAGTGAAAAATGGTTAACAACCCAAATGTCCATCAATTGATGAATGGTTAAATAAAATATGGGGAGTAATCATCATGGTGAAATAAGAGTTTTCTACTGCCTTGCTTCCAAAGAACCCTGATTTAAACAAGCACCTATAGGAGAGAGAGGCTTTGTGGAAGTCCAGAAGCCCAACAGAGAAATTCTAGCACACTTGATGCAGAGATCATTCAACATTCACAAATTATTGCATGTGATACAACACATTAATCAAATCCAATGAAAGATAAAAATCATATGGCCATCTTGATAGATAGAGAAAAAGTATTTGAAAAATTTATTTCACGTTAAAAACTTGAATGGTGGGCACCTGAGTGGCTCAGTGGGTTAAGCCTCTGCCTTCGGCTCAGGTCATGATCTCAGGGTCCTGGGATCAAGCCCCGTATCAGGCTCTCTGCTCAGCGGGGAGCCTACTTCCCTTCCTCTCTCTCTGCCTGCCTCTCTGCCTACTTGTGATCTCTGTCCATCAAATAAATAAATAAAATATTTTTTAAAAAGGCCATATGTAATAAACTCACAGCTAACATCATACTCAATGGCAAAAGGTTGAAAGCTTTTCCTTTAAGATCCAGAACAAGATAAGTGTGTCCATTCTCACTCTTCCCATTCTACATAGCACTAGAAATTCTAGCTAAAGCAATGAAGTGAGGAAAAGTGATAAAAAGCATCCAAATCAGAAAGAAAGAAGTAAAATTGTCTCTATTTGCAGATGATTTGATTTTATATAGGGAAAATTCTAAAGATTATATGCACACACACATACACACACACACACACGAACCTGTTAGAACCACTCAACAAATTCAATAAAGTTGCAGGATACAAAACATACAAAGGTCAGTTACATTTTTATCACTAACAACAAAATATTGGAAAAAGAAAGAAAACGATTCCATTTACAATAACTTCAAGAACAATAAAATACTTAAGAATAAATTTACTAAATTTCACCACCAAGGAGGTGAAAGATCTATACACTAAAAACTATTAGACTTTGAGAAAAGAAATTGAAGAAGACAAAAATAAATGGAAAGATATCTTCTGTTCATGGATCAAAGAATCAATATCATTAAAATGTCCATACCACCCAAAGCAAGCTATAGATTCATTCTAATTCTTATAAAAATTCCAATGACATTTTTCACAGACAATGAAAAAAAACTGTCGTAAAATTCATGTGGAATCATAGAAGACCCCAAATAGCCAGAGCAATCCTTATAAAGAAACATAAAGCTGGAGACAATATACTTCCTGATTTTAAACTATGTCACAAAGCTGTTGTAAATAAAACAGTATAGCACTGGCATGAAAAGAGACACACAGGCCAATACAGCAGGATCTAGAGTCCAGAAATCAATCCATGCATGTGTGATCAATTAATATTTGGCAAGGGAGCCAAGAATCCTCAAGAGGGAAGTGTAGTTTCTTTAATACATGGTGGTAGGAAAATTGGATATCTGCATGCAAAAGAAGGAAATTAGACCCCTATCTTACCTTGCTCACAAAAATTATATTAGTGGATTAAAGACTTAAAAGCAAGAACTAAACCATAAAACTTCTAGAAGAAAACATAGGGGATAAATCTCCCTGATATTGGCTTGGCAATGATTTTTCAGTTATGACACCAAAAACACAAGCAACAAAAGCAGAACTCGGCAAGTGGCACAACATCAAGCCAAAAGACTTCTGCAGGGCAAAAGAAACAATAAAATGATAGGCAACCTGTGGAATGAATGGGAGAAAGTTTACAAATCATCTATTTGATAAAAGGTTAATATCCAAATTATATAAGGAACTCCTATAACTCCATATCAACAAAAACCCTCAAATAATCCAATCTAGATATGGAGAAAGGCCCTGATATACTTTTTTTTTAAAGAAGACCTATAAATGGGCAACAAGTACATGAAAAGATGTGCAACATCACTAATTATCAGGGAAATACAAATCAAGACTAGACGAAAAATCACCCCACATCTGTTAGAACAGCTATAATTAAAAAGATAAGAGGGATGCTTAGGTGACTCAGTTGGTTAAATGTCTGCCTTTAGCTCAGGTCATGATCCTGGGGTTCTGGGATGGAGCCTATGTCAGGCTTCCTGTTCAACTGGGAGTCTGTTTCTCCCTCTACTCCTCCCCCATCCCTGCCCACCCCCCTCATGCTCTCTCTCTCTCTGTTAAATAAATAAATAAAATCTTAAAAAAAAGAGAGAGAGAGATAACAAGTGCTGGCCAGACTGTGGAGAAAAGGGAAACTTGATGTACTGTGTTGGGACTATAAATTGGCCAGTCACTGTGGAAAATAGTATGGAGTTTCCTCAAAAAATTAAAAATAGAACTGCCATATTATCCAGCAATCCCATTTCTGGATATATATCCAAAGGAAATGAAATCACCATCTGAAGAGACCTCTGCATCCCCATGTTCACTGAAACATTATTCACAATAACCAAGACATGAAAACAACCTAAGTGCCCTTTAATGGATGAATGGGTAAGGAAAATGTGGTATATATGTGTATATGGAATACTATTCAGCCATAGAAAGAATGAAATCCTCCCATTTTCAACAACATGGATGGACCTTGAAGGCATTATGGCAGGTGAAATAAGTCAGCTATGGAAAGACAAGTGCTGTGATTTCACTTATATGTAGAATCTAAAAAAGAAAATGGTGACAGGAGAGGAGGGCACAAGAAGCAGAGATGGTAAAGTACAGAAGGGAAAATGAAAGTAATGAATCTGACTGCTCTTAGAGTTGGTCTCTAAGAGCCCAACAAAGTGGTTCCCCCCACACAGCCTCTAATTTGGGCATGGAAGTTTGAGGTTGTGAGGAAGTCCCTTTAATAGCTACAGCTTAGTCAGGTAGACCAAGGCCCATTGAGAGGAACAATTCTGAGCTTTCCTGGAAGCACGTCTACTTTAAAGATCCTCTTATCTGCCCTGTCATTAGAGAACCAGCGTGGTAGCCATTAGATTAATTTAATAGACTTTCATATAGCATTTATCAACATTCATATAGCAGATACTATACGGAAATGCCAGCAGGGGTGTGCAAAGCATGTAACTAGTGAAAATGAGATCCATGGGAAGCATCAAGGAGTTGAAGGCTCCTGATACGTGTTAAATAATAATAGCTTCCCCCAGGGGCCCAATGACATGCAAATGAGAAGATCTTTAAAGTTTAACTGCCCCTACTGGAGGAGCTGGATGGTTTTGTCCCCAGGGTGAACAATCAGAAAAGGGACAAAGTAGTTTTAGACACACTTATGGATTAAAGAGAAATGCCTTAGAAAAAGAGAGAGAGAGAAACACCTTTCTATGAATGGCGTATGTGATAAACTTATTTTGATTAATTCCCTTTCTGTCCTGAGGACTGGGGATGCACTATGATGTTTACTTGACTTGAGAGGGGCTAGGGAAAAGTTAGGAGCTCTCAGAGTGGAGCAGCGGAAAATTCCTGATACTTAAGGTTTAAGGAGTCTAAAGATGGGTGAATGGACAAGGACAATGTGGTTTATATAGTAGAGATGTCTGTGGGCACCAATAGGAGGTAAAAGGAGAAGAAAGGCAAGAAGGAGCCAACAAAGCTGAGTGAGGCTAATTAGGATGGGATGACCCATAGCAGGAGTTAGAGGTGGGACATGGGAAGGCTTGTGAATAGAGGCCAGTTGGATGGGATCCTTCAGCTCTTTAGGACCTGCCTGGCAAGAAGTTGAGACTGAAAGAGTTCAGCTTTGGAGAATAAAACAGAAAAGGTCTGTTCCTTCAGTGGCTACAGAATCATTTGTCTTTGAAGATGTCTCAAGAACCTTCTACTTAAACTTGAAGTCCATTATGGTGACATGTCCCAGAAATATCAGTGACAGGAATCCAGCTCTAGGTCCCAACTCTGGTTGCTCTTACACTGAGTTTGGGGGTGGTGGTAGTTTTAATCAGCCCTTGTCCAAATGAGTGAGTGTTGGACTTAAGGGTGAGTCAACAGCAGGCCCCCTTGACTACAGACCCAAGCCATGTGTTCCAACAGCTTTATTGGTGATAAGGGTGATATTCTCATCTCCATTTGCTTGACGGGGGTAATCATCTGAACAAGGAGGAGGACAGGTGTTATTTCTTAGGCTCCCTAAAACTATAACATCTGTTGTATGGACCCAGGACCATGACTGTTGACAAAGATGAATGTCTGAAGAGCAAACTAGCATGTGGAAAGTGGGGCTTCTGAAAGAGTCTTGCATTTCAGTAAGCCTTAGGCTCAGTAAGTGTGGGGCCGGTGGGATTTCTACCTGGGTGGGATGGTGCTCTTATGGAAACTACTCACAGGAACTGGCTGGTTTTGTTCTGACACAGCCTCTTCATCTCAGTATGCTGAGTGCTGCCACTTGAGGTGAAACTGCTTGGCATAGGCACTGGTTTAGAGGCAAGCTGGTGTCACAGATTACATCATTTTAGGCATGAGCAGGCAGACCAATATTTGCTGCCTTTATTGTGTTTCTCAGCTGTGTCTGCAGGCAGAGACTGCAATCTGGGGGGAGAAAAAGAAAGAAAATCAGAATCTGTCTCACGCATGCTACAGAACACTAATACACGAGATTATTGTTTAAATTGTTAGCGTCAGACCTAGGAGACAATGTGACACAAGATACCCCCAAATCTGCTAGCTGCTTGCAGGGCCCCAAGAGGGAACCAGAGTAGTTACCCACAATTATCTGGCTTGTCTCTTGACTCCTGATACATGGTTTCAAATTGACTCTGGACTTGCTGATTATATAAGCTCTGACCTTATAGATGGCTTCATCCACACAAGAGTGTCACTTAGACACTCCCTGGCCCCCCCCCCAAAAACGAAGAATCCTTATAAAGGGAATGTGTTGTTCTTTGGAGATGAGGCACAGAAACAATTATGTAACATTCTTGCATACTCTTAGTCTAAGAGAATAATTATAAGGACCTATGTCTGGAACTTTTGGACTCTAGAAGATCAGATTGCTCTGGAAATCAAGCAAGAACTAGAGTAGCATGAAAAATATGCTTCCTTCTTCCCAGGATGGGGATATAGGAAGAATGAAAGTGAAACAGAGGAGAGGAGGCTAATAAAGCTGGAAAAAGAGAGTTTTCCTTAAGAGAAAGGTTGGTATATTTTCAGAAGACCACAAGTCCTGAGATAGAGAAACAGAAAGAGGAGATGCATATAGGTAATGACTTTAGGAAGTCGGGAAGGGGGAAATGATTTAGTTGTCAAAAGATCTGAAAACCTGGACGGGGGATCCATGAAGATTTTTTTTTTTTAATTTATTTATTTGTCAGAGAGAGAGGGAGAGAGAGTGAACAAACACAGGCAGACAGAGAGGCAGGCAGAGGGAGAAGCAGACTCCCTGCCGAGCAAGGAGCCCGATGTGGGACTCAATCCCAGGACGCTGGGATCATGACCTGAGCCAAAGGCAGCCGCTTAACCAACTGAGCCACCCACGCATCCCGGATCCATGAAGTCTAACAGATGAAGAGAGCCGAGAGAAGCTAACAGAATGCCTTCCCCAGAAGGAGCTAAGATCCAGAAAAACAGGGAGAACCAGTGCTTAGAGACATTGATAGAGTCCAAAGTAAGAACTGTTAGGGAGACACCCTTGGAGACTTTAACTGTCCAAAGCTATTCCATAATATGGGGATAGATTTGAGGAGGACTGAGTAGACAAACCAGCCTAAAACTCTGTAGTACTGGGGTGTATTAATGATGAATACAAAAGGAAGACTGTAAGGTTTTGCGTGCTACCTGGGGATTCCTGACCAATAAATTTATAGAATTATGACATTAAAGGAACACTGAGCAAAGATGTGATCTACAAGACAGAGGCAGGCAGGCCTGGGTTAGATGTTAGTTTGATGGGAGTATATCTTCCAGGGGATTATCCCGTTCAGAGAGTGACAATGAACAAGACTTGAACAATGCTTCTTTTTGTCAGTCATACAATTCATTGACTTTATGTCTCCCGCTATGGAAGAACAGAACAAATGTGAGGAATGTGTTAGAAAAAAACAGCAGGTACCATGGGAGGGACGGAGGAAGGAGGACATTTGAATCTGGCAAATGTGTTAGGTCTTTGCAGGAGAGAGGAAAGGGGATCATCTCTAGAAGGTGATTACACTGTTAGAAACTCACATTTCTGAGAGACACAGGGGAATCAAAGAGGGAAATGGAGCACGGGTGTAAATTCCCCTGCTGCAGGTAAAGACAGAACAGGGAGCACCAGTCGCTGCAGCCTGGAACCATCCAAACCTGTGGTAAACTGTGTCCTGAGCAGCACATGGTGGAGGTTTGAGTCCTTACTAACTACCCCAGAGCATAGGTTCTGGACTCAGCCTGGGCACATTCACTTCAGGGACCTGCCAAGGGTGGTTCTTCACTGGAAGTGATGTGAAGGTGCGGGGGGCAATTCCCCAAGAAGCAGGTTCTACCAAGTGACCCATTCATCAAAGCATCATTGTGGCTCAGTACTGTCTGTTCACAGTTCCAAGAGAATCTGGGGGCCAGTGTCCTTTAACAGCCTCCACTCTGTTCATACCTAAGATGTTAGACACACAGGACTCAAAAGAGCAATGGATGTCCAGAAGTTTTGTATGTGCTGCAGGAAAGGAAAGACCTCCTATAAAATCTGGTATCTGAGATGGTCATCATGTTTCTAAGAAGTCCTTGTTGAGAGTGGAGACATTTTCTACTTAGATATGGCACATAAATGGTGTCACAGTTAAGGCCTACATGGAGGAATGTCCCAGCCGGACTTAGTTCTAGTTCTGGGCATCTGGGAAGGCTCCTGTGAAGGCTGACTCTGCAATTTTCTGTTTTCTCCTCAGATACCAAGCCTCTGGTATGGTGTTTGGCAATCTCACACACTAATTCTAGGAACCTAATTTTTTCTGAAATAGCTGATAGTGCTTTTGTTTCCTAAATTTGTGGGTATGAAGCTAGCACTGTAATAATTATATGTGTTTATTAAATTTTTGGATTATCTAAAAAGATGACATTCATGAGAGACTTTGAGGCTTGAAAAAACTATATCCATCCCAATGAGAGGAGGCACAGGGGATAGCTACAGAAAGAACCTGAATTCCCCTCTGAAATTTACAACTCCCCCTCCCCCCTTTTTTTTGCATCAAGAACTCTCAGACTTGAAAACTTTGTATTTTAGACTCATAAGGGCAACATATTTTACTTTAGATTTTGATTTTTGGGGGTTTTAATTTGCAAGAGGATTTAATCATTGGACTTAAAATTTCCCCCAAGAATTTGACAATAAAGAGGCATTTTTATTATTGGAGTATCTTTATGTTGTTAGTACATCTAATTTCAGAACCTCAGATGACCTATACTGAAAGACATATTTTGGCGTGAGAAATAGAAGAGAGTGTATTTTCAGCCCCAGTTTAATGCACTGTTTGATCCTTGATTAATGTATTAGCTAGATCCATTGGTAGGCTTTCTGGTGGCTATATCGATACTTCCATCTCTAAACTCAGGAGGATCCCTAAAGGAACAGCGGTGGGTGGTGTTAGGGGATGCATCATGAAAATGGAAACAGGACTTCCTATAGAACATTGCATTCCTCCTCCCAAGTGTCTGTGTGGGGGACTTCCACTAGAATAACATTCTTATTTCCTCTCTGCCCTGTGTCCATGGTGAACTTGGGTGTATCCTCAGCTTTCTCTAAATTCTCTCTCTTGGCTGCTAACTGCCTACAGAGAAGACACTGAAATGAGTACTCAGCCACAAACTCAGTGTAATGGGGCAGGCCCTGTCTGTGCAGGGGACTTCGTGTAGTCTAGTATGATCTATGGCTGATGGGTTAGTCGAATTCAAGGAAGCATAGTTAACTGCCTCATTTGGCCAGACCTTGAGACCACATCCTCCAACATAGCTTCTGATCAGTGATCTCCATCTGTCTGATTGTGTGTCTATGTCTTAGTTCTCTCTCTCTCTCTTTTTTAAAAGATTTTATTTATTTATTTGACAGACAGAGATCACAAGTAGGCAGAGAGGCAGGCAGAGAGAGTGAGGAGGAAGCAAGCTCTCCGCGGAACAGAGAGCCTGATGTGGGGGCTCGATCCCAGGACCCTGGGATCATGACCTGAGCCGAAGGCAGAGGCTTTAACCCACTGAGCCACCCAGGTGCCCCAGTTCTCTTTTCCACACAAAAATCATAGGTGTGCATTGCACCACTGACCCTTACATGCTTGGCTCTGACTCACTATAAGGAGAAGACCATGAAGATTAGGGTACAGGAAGCATAGGAGGCATTCCCAAGGGTGTGCCAGTGTAATCGCTCAATGGTTCTTGGTGGCAGTAGAGACAACCCCAATGACTGCAAGAAATTCCAGACTCATTACAAAACCTGTACTTGTGAGACATGTCTGATACTGTGATTTATAATAAGAAATATATATTAGGTTGGTCTTCCTTCCCCTTCTGGCAGAGCTCCTAAAATCCTTGGAATTTCCTGTGATGAGAGTGATAAATGTCTCTTTATTATATTAATGAGGTGACTTTTGGAAAGCACTTAAGGGTAGGGGCTGGTTACTAGAAGAAACAACCTGTGATTAGAAAGTTGGAGTTCTGTCCCATCCCCCTGACCTCGGAGGGAAGGGAGAGGGGTTGGAGATTGAGTTTAATAGCCAGTGGCTGATGATTTAATCAAGTCTATACAACAAAGCCTCCACAAAAATCTCAAAGTATGGGGTTCTGAGAGCTTCTGGGTTGGTGAATGCATGGAGATTCTGGGAGAATGGTATGCTCTGAGGACACAGAAACTCTGGGCCCTTTCTCTATACTTTGCCTTTTGCATCTCTTCCATCTGGCTACTCCTGAATTATACTATTTTATAATAAAGTGGTGATCTAGTCAGTTAAAATGTTTCTCTGAGCTCTTTAAGCCATTCTAGCGAGTTAATCAAACCCTAGGAGGGATTTTCTGGAATCTCTGATCTGCAGCCTGTGGGTCAGAAGCACAGGTGACAGCCCGACCTTGTTGGCATCTGAAGTGTGTGTGTTCGGGGGCAGTCTTGTGGGATTGAACCTCAGACTGGTGGGATCTTATGCTATCTCCACATGGACAATGTCAGAATTGAGTTGAATTGTAGGATACCAGCTGGTGATGGAGAATTACTTGGTGGTGCGGGAAATTTCACTCTTCTCACATTGAAAATTTGGAGCAGAACATCATACATGTATTACAGGAAAGCTATGAATTGCTGAAATGTTCCCCTGCCCCCACTCTTTTTCCTGACCTCAGGATGATTTGGATGATCCAAGCACAGGTGCATTCCCTGCTGTCTCACTGTATTTAGAAGCTGGTGAGGGACCTCTCTTTCCTTCTTTTCCTATTAAATTCCTCTCTCTAAACTTTCTATCCAGAAATCCTTCTTTGGCTATCCCTGCCCCATTACACATCTCTGTTTTTTGTTCCCCAATATGTTTTCTCTCTGTATGATCCTCAGATTGTGAAGAGAGCTAGGATTTAAATATAAACAATGCCTAGATTATTTCTTTGTAATTCAACGTAAGAAAATGAATTCTAGAATTAACAAGACACTTCTAGCAAAGTGTGATATATCCTCCTTATATTGTATTTCTACAGGTAACAGTTTGGAAAGCAATTCATTTTCATTTCAACAAATATTTATTTGAATGCCTACTGTGTACTTTTCAGTGTCTCTGGTGCTGTTTTAGGTGTCAGAGATACAAAATGAAAGTCACCAGGCCCACTGTCGATGAGCTTGGGGGAAAAGAGTAAGTAAAAAAGGATTAGAGAACATTATATTAAGTGGTAGGATGGAGGTATAAACAGGTTATGATTTGTGTACATCAAGTCCCAAGGAGATAGAAGGGACCCTAACTTGTCCAATTGGTTGAACTGCATGCAAATGATCAAGTTTTACCTGCGTATTCAATTTTCGTGTTTCACATATGTTACGATTTCATACTTACCCTGGTGTTCAAAACTCAGTATCTTACAGTTGAGTTTGGTTAGGATATTACCTGTATGGAAGAGATATTCTTGGAGCAGGTCCCCTGGCCCTCCATTTTCTTCTACAGACATACGGTGGCCAATGACTATGGGACTAAGGAACCCTCACCTCCATGAGCTGAGAAACCTCCTTCAGTTTCCCTCTGTGCATCCCTTCCAGGAGTGGTGGTGCAAGTGGTTCTTATCACTTATCACTTGTCATCTCTTAAGAGGCAACATCTAAACCAGTGCTTCCCAAGTGCAAATGAATGACCTGGAGATTTGTTAAAAGGAGATTCTGATGCCAGTGAGTCAGATTCAACATTTCTGATAAGCTTTCAGGCAATGTTGATGCTGCCAGTCTTCAGAGCACACTGTGTTCTGTAGCAAGATTTAAACATGTTTAAACTCACAGAATACAAACATACAATTTATCCATTTCTTTGGATAACTGCCCTTGTGGAGTTTTATGGTCTGGTTAGCAAGACTCTTTCTGCATTCCAGAAGGCTTCCTGGAGTAGGTGATACATGCACTGAGACTTTCCTAACAGCTAAGGACAACCTGTCTACCACCTTTCCCTTCTGAGGTACCATTTTCCCATGTCATCTGTAGGGTGCCTATAGCAGCTGCCATATTCTAAAATACCATTAATGTGGGGCGCCTGGGTGGCTCAGTGGGTTAAGCCTCTGCTTTCAGCTCAGGTCTTGATCTCAGGGTCCTGGGATGGAGCCCCGCATTGGTCTCTCTGCTCAGCAAGGAGCCTGCTTCCTCCTTTCTCTCTGCCTGCCTCTCTGCCTACTTGTGATCTCTGTCTGTCAAATAAATAAATAAAATCTTTAAAAAATGCCATTAATGTTATCTCTTATACAGATGAGGAAACTGAGGCATGGGAAACATAGGCATAGTTACTTACCCAACATCACACAGTAAGGGGCCAGGCCAGGATTTGAACCTAGGCAGTCTATTTCAAGAGCCAAACACTGTGCTTTTGTACTCTGATCACAGGTGACTTACCCAAGGGTTGGTTGACTCCTGTTTTGAGGAAAGGAGAAAAATGAAAGTGAATTCTGTAGAAAACTGATGTTCTTCCTCTGAGAATGGAGTTCTTTTTCTGATTTTCTTCTTTTTTCAAAATCTAGAATGAAACTAGTTAAATAAGAATTATCACAGCCATTCATCTGTTGATGGACATCTAGGTTCTTTCCATAACTTGGCTATTGTGGACATTGCTGCTATAAACATTCAGGTACACGTGCCCCTTTGGATCACTATGTTTGTATCTTTAGGATAAATACCCAGTAGTGCAATTGCTGGATAAAGAAGATGTGGTATATATATACGATGGAATACTATGCAGCCATCAAAAGAAATGAAATCTTACCATTTGCGATGACATGGATGGAACTAGAGCGTATGATGCTTAGCAAAATAAGTCAACTGGAGAAAGACAACTATCACATGATCTCCCTGATATGAGGAAGTGGAGATGCAACGGGGGTGGGAGTTAAGGTGGTAGGAAAAGTAAAAATGAAAGAAGATGGGATCGGGAGGGAGACAAACCAAAAGAGACTCTTAATGTCATAAAACAAACTGAGGGGGGTGGGGGGAAGAGCGGTTGGGAGAGGGTGGTGGGGTTACATTATATGTTTAAATAAAGCTTAAATAAAGTTAAAAAAATAAAAATAAAATACTTATACATAAGTAAAAAAAAAAAAAAAAGAATTATCACAGCTAAACTTCAGTCAGTATTACATTTGTTTCTCCCACCCCCAAAGAATTATTTAATATTTTGGAAGGAAGGGAGGAGGAAATAAAAGGGGGAAAATTATTTTAGTCTGCTAGGGCTGCCATTACAAAATATCACAGATTGGAAGACTTAAAGAATAAACATGTCTTTTCTTAAGGTTTTGGAGGCTGGAAGTTAAAATCACAGTGCCAGCATGGTTACTTTCTGGTGAGAGCTCCATTCCTGGCTTGTAAATGGCAGGAGAGAAAACGAGCTCTGGAGGCCCTTCATCTAAATAAGGGCACTAGTCCCATCATGAGATCCTCACCCTCGTGACCTCATCTAAATCTAATTATCTTTCCCAAACCTCAACTCTAATACCATCACTTTGGGGGTTAGAACTTCAATGTATGAGATCTGGGGGACACAGTTCCATTCACAGCAACAACCCTATGCTGGAGGAACTTTGTATGAACTGGGTCTGAATTTTTTTTTTTTCCTCAGAACAATCACCCTGCCACATAGCAGGACAGAAACAGCATTTAGTATTGGACATGGCATTTGTGACAAAAGACATCTTTGCAGGGGCTGACTAGAATGTCCCACCTACTTTAAGATTAAGCTGGGTTGGTATATAGGCAGCATGTATGTGTGTTGTGTGAGAGAAAATACTTACAACTGGTCTTACAAGTGAGGAACAATTATTTGGAGTGGGCACCTGAAGGTGTATTGTCCTTCTTTCCAGATTCCAATCTTCTTAGTTTAGTCGAAATTAAAATCACATAGCCTGAGGGAACATACATTTTTCAACACAGCCTACCTATGAGATGAATGTTTTCTTAATCAATTTTGCTGAAGGAAGGAAGGAAGAACGGAAATTGGCACAAAAAGTAGACTTTGTAAGGCAATTAGAAAATGAAGGATTTAGTTTTTTCCCACCCGTTGTATTTTTGGCAAAATTGGGGAGTAGGAATGGAAGCCATTTCATTACTCTTCCCTGGAAACTCAGTCTGGAGATGCTGCCATAACAGCTCTGACCTCATATGGGTAAAGGGGTCTTTATTCTAGGACATTCTGGCCTAGGGATGAGAAAGTTGGGATAGTTTTTTTAATGATTGGAGCCAGAAAATGGAAAAGTCAAGACTGTTTGTTGGTTTCTCTGCTGTCTGCTAGTCTGCAAACAGGTAAAGTTGAATGGAGAATCAAGGGTTAGAGACGGAGGGTCAGAATGGGGTGAACTTGCCACCTATCCCCAATTCTTATGTTGAAACCCTAACCCCTTGACTGTTACTGTGTTTGGAAATAAGATATTTAAAGAGGTAATGAAAATAAAATGGAGTCATTAGGTTGGTCCTAATCCAATATGACTGGTGTCTTTATAAGAAATACTTAGGACACAGATGCCCACAGACAGAAGAACATGTGAAGACTGGAAGACAGTATCTACAAGTCGAAGAGAAAAGCTGTCCTAAGAAGCGAATGCATCTGGTAATTGATCTCACACTTCTAGCCTCTAGACATTTTTAAACATAGAAATAAATTTCTATCTTTAATCCATCAAGTTTGTGGTACTTTGCTCAGGCTGTTCTGGAAAACTAATATAATCCAAAGGCCAGGCACATTCCTGTTCATGGAGTTCCTTACGCCACACATTATCTGGATGATAAATTTCTATTTTATCTCAAGCTAGTTTCAGTTTGATTTTTATCACATACGACCAAAGGAGTCCTGATTAATATAGTATTGATAAGCAAGTAGGAGTCACCCAGTAAAGGGAGGAAGGGAACCATTTTGAAAGTGCAGAGGCACAGAACCCTGAACATGGCTGGAGGTGGGGCTTGAGGAGCAACAGGAGCCAGACCATCAGTCTTTTATGCCGCAGCATGAGAGCTTTGGGGGAAGGGGAGGATTGAAATTTTTCATTTATTTTAATTAATTAATCAATTAATTTTTAAGAGAGAGGGCATGTGCGAGCACACATATGTGGGTGGGGGAGGGGCAGAGGTAGAAGGAGAGAACCCTAAGCAGACTCCACACTGAGTGCTAGCTTGACATGGGGCTCTATCTCACGACCCTGAGATCATGACCTGAGCTGAAATTGAGAGTTTGATGCTCAACCGACTGAACTACTCAGATGACCCCAATACTGAACTCATTTAAGTCAGGAAATTAGGTGATCCGATTTTTGAAAAGTAACTGACCACTGGAGGATGTGGATTGGAAGGAATGAAAGTAGAATTGTTCTGCAGGATTCTGCATGAGAAAGGGTGACACCAAAACTAAGGGTTTGGCCATGGGGAGATGGCCTGATTCAGGCACTTTTAATTTAAGAGTAAGTTTGACAGGTCTTAATGACTAATTGGTGCCCAAAGGTGACAGGGAGGGAGCAATTGGGGGTGACTCCCAGGTGTCTTGCTTAGGCAATGAAATGAACGGTGTTGCCTATTGCAGGGACAGAAAGTGCAGATGGAGAGGAGGTCTGAGATGTAAACAGGATGGGCTCAGTTCTGCATGCATACACTTATGAGGGTTTTGGGGACTCTTGTTGAAAAAGTCCAGTATGAAAAAAGGGGCTGTAGTTTTGGAAAGAAATTTGGGCTGGAGAGTAAATGTGGGTACAGATGAAACTGTCCAGAGGGCGGGGGGAGGAGAACAGGAGAGAGAAAGAAGAGCGTTTGATGAGACAGAGAAGGAGTGGTTGGGAGAGGGTAAACAAGAAACAAAGGTGTCAGTGGGGAGGTGTTGTTCAGAAGTGTCAAGGGGAATAGGAGAGCAAACCAGGCAAGGATGGAAGAATTTCCATTGGTTGTCGCAGAACCATCTATGACTTTGGAGAGAGAGACCCCTTTCAAGGAGCACAGAGAGGTGAGACGGGCGGGGCAAGCTTTTCTTGAGTTGAGGAATAAAGAGGGGAAGGGCATCTCAGGGTAAGGCAGTGAATGTGTACCAAAGGGAATACGTACAGCTCCTCTAAGAAATTTAGCTGCAAGGGAGGAAGGAGATGGTGGCGGGGGGGCGGCTGGACAGATATTCATAGGTTGAAAGAAAGTCGTTTGTTTACTGATTTTTCAACGGAAAGGATTTTAGCATATTCTTGTACTAAGGGGATAACATTTGTATAGAAACTGAGGATGCAAGAGAAAGAGAATGATTGACATATTCATTTATAAATAATTACTGAATACTTACTAGGTGCCAGGAACTTAGTGAACACAACAGAAAGGGCCTTGAGGCTCCTATATTCTAGCAGCTCAAACTCACAGAAGTGGGTGAGTGATGACAGAGGACCCAGAATGATGAGGCTGGTGTTGTGGGGGGGAGGAATTCTACGTCCACTGAGGCAGAAGGAAGAAGGAAATACTGGACGAGGATACACGTCATTGTGTTGGAAGAAGAACAGGAAATGAATGGTACTTCTGCTCTTTTGTAAGTAAGTGGTGAAACTGTTGCATGGATTTGGGGGGGTGTGGTGGAATGGAGAGTGGAAAGTTTGAGAAAAGCAGAGTTGGGATTCTTGATGGATATGGGCTAAGAAGTTGACTGAAGAGACACAGGTGATGGAAGAGACACATGTGCATGAAGGACCTGGTTGAGACCAAGGACTATAAATTTGTGAAGTCTCAAATCCTTGAAGTTATTTGATTTTCTCCTGCACAGCCTAGCTTCTTGGCACAGGCTCAGAACAGGTGGACCTGTGACTTGCTGCATGCTTGTTTACTACATTACCCATTTTAATTACCACCTTTGATTATTCAGTGGTATGTGCCTAGAACTTTGCATCAAGGATCTGATGGCCAAGACCAGGTTCCAGGGAGAAGAGTGCAGTGATGGCTTAGCAATGCCTTCAGAGGTGCTGGATTAGGAAGTAGAGGCATGAGGGCCTCGTTTATGCTGACTCGGATCCAAATGGCCCCATAGCTCACCCAGCTGAGACACTAGAGGGCATGTGTTAGGGCCACTGAAGACTTTGGTGCCCTCCTTCTGAGGGTATTTCTGAGGTTACTGTTACCATGTGGGTTGGATCGTCTTTTGAGATATTAATCCATGGGTTTGTTTTGAGATATTAATCCATGGTTTTACCCTTCTCTCCCCATTTTTTGTGTCTCCCTATTCAAGCAGGTAGCAGGTCCTGTGTTCACTGCCTGGGGGGAAATATGTGTTCCAGGAGAACAGATAGCCAACACTTTTTTCTGTCCTTGTTCTCCAAAGCCTAAGTCCATGAAGGAAGTAGATTGGCCTGTAGATACCAAATGTCTTGGCCAGGAGAAGGGGGACCACCTGATTTATTCATTTCCTAGGACTGCTATAACAAAGTTCTAAAGCCTGAGTGGCTTAAAACAGCAGACATTGATTATCTCACAGTTGTGGAAGCTAGAAGGCCAATATCAAGGTGTCAGTAGGGCCACGCTCTCTTTGATGGCTCTAGTGAAGAATCTTTCCCTATCTCTTCCAGCTTCTGGTGTTTGTTGGCAGTCCTTGTTATTCCTTGGCTTGTAGGTGCATCCTTCCAGTCACATGGCTGTCTTCTCCCTGTGTGTCTGTCTCTGTGACCAAATTTCCCCTTTTTAGATGAACACAGTCCTCTAAAAGGATGGATTAAAGATTAAGGATGGATTAGGATGGATTAAGGCCCATCCTAATGACCTCATTTCAATTTGATGATTCTGTGAAGATTGTATCTCCAAATATGGTAACTTCCTGAGGTACTTGGAGTTAGGATTTCCACATATCTTTGTGGGGGGCACAGTTCCACCCATAACACTGGACTTTCTCCATACTGCCTCCCTTCATGGTGTTGTGGAAAAGATGATGATCCAAGAGAGAAAGAGCCTTGGTAATGGGGCATCCAGTTTGGAAGACTGTAGGTGGTGTAGGACCTGAATGGCCATGTCAGTAGGGCCACCCTGATGCCAATCTCTGTGGACTGAGAAGTCTTCTCCATGAACCTCCAGAAGCCCCAGTACCCTGGAGATTTAGGACAGTGGCACAAACACAGTGGAGGAAAGGTGCTCACCTTATAAAGAAATGAGGTTTATCATGAAAAGTTATGAGAGATAATTTAAAAAATGGTGTTTCTTGTTACCTAAGTGTGTGAACCAAGATTTATGCCCACTGTGCTTGTCATTGACATCCCCCCCAACTGAACTGCCATTACTGTCTGGAACTCTTTCCGTTGGTGCTCTCCACAATCCAGGTGCTGATCATGCCAGCACTTATGTTTTCTAGGACTTGTTTACCACCTACTTGCTTTTTCTCTCCCTTTATTTCTGCTCAATACAACCAGAATCAATATCAGTAATTGTTCTATGGAAAAAAACCCAGGCTGTGCTTTTTACAGGAACAAATGGTGACCTCCTAGAAAATAATCTGGTGGTGGGTATTGTGGAGGGCACAGACTGCATGGAGCACAGGGTATGGTGCATAAACAATGAATTTTGGAACCTGAAAAACATAAAATAAAAAAAAATAATCTGCTTGGTCACTTTCTCTTTCTCTCTTTATTTCTCTTCTTCTTCTTCTTCTTCTTTTTTTTTTTTTTTAAAGGAAAATAGCTTTTATTTGATACATACCATAGACAGAAGCAAAGAAAAAAATGATATATAGAAAAGAATATGATTTCATAACCGGAGACGGAATTGTGTTCAGAGATGAAAAGCAGGCAGTAATTTTCTATAGTGAAAAGCAATTTCCTTCGAATATAAGTCATAACTTTTTATCCTGTTCACAATTCTGTAGTTTCCACATTTCCCCAGAAAAATAAACCCCAATTTCCTAACCTTGGTTAAAAAGTTCTATGTGGGAAATCTGCCACTCAGCTTAGCCAGAGTCATTGAAATGCACCAACAGCAGCAACAGGAGGAAGCCTTGTCCTGAAATGCACCAATAGCTGGAGGTGCTGCAGGGCTCTGGTCTCAATCCCTTTGATGTCTAATTGGCTGTGTGATCTCAGAAAATAAACGGAGGGCCTCAGTTTTGCTTATCTCATCAGAAAATGGGAATTTTATTTTTTTAATTTTTTTAAAGATTTTATTTATTTATTTGTTAGAGAGAGAGAGAGAGAGCGAGCATAAGCAGACAGAGGCAGAGGGAGAAGCAGGCTCCCTGCCAAGCAATGAGCCCGATGTGGGACTCGATCCCAGGATGCTGGGATCATGACCTGAACCGAAGGCAGCTGCTTAACCAACTGAGCCACCCAGGCATCCCAGAAAATGGGAATTAAAAAAAAATCAAAGTATGCATTCTTCTTCAGTCATTCCTTGATGAGATCCTGAGTGCCTCCTGTGGGACGGGCACAAGGTTAGGGGCTGGGGGTTTAGGGAAGAGGACAGAGTTCCCCATCTGGGAAGACAGGCATAGATGTTACATCACAGCCCAGATCAATGCCAAGAAAGGAGGTACCATATATACCATGTATAGAAGGGAAATTTGAGCTCCTCTGGGATTCAGGAAGGGCTCCCAAGAAAGGTCCCTCCATGCTGTGATCTAAAAGAGAAGTAGAAGTTAATCAAGCAAAGGCATAAGGAGCGAGTGAGTATTTTAGACAGAGGGTCCAGTACAGGTAAGACTGTGACATGGGAAGGGACCACGCTGTATATGTAGGACTGAAAGACGGGGGTACAGAGTGGTATGATGAGGCTTCAGTGTAGACAGAGGCAGCACGTGCCCATGCACAGCCTTTCTGGCCATGATAAATACTTGATAAAGCAATGAGTGGAAGCATGGCTCACACGTATGTGTGTATGTATATGTGAGCATTCATCCACATCAACCCTCTGGTGACAGGTGTCATGATAAAAAGTTAGTCTCTAAAATTCTTTGAGATTCTAATTTTAAGAACAATTTTTGGTTTATGAGATCCTTGAGTGTGTCACTTGGTTCATGATCAATCTTCAGAGGACCAGACTGAACTGTAATCAGTGTGTGAGCCCTCTGTAGCTACAAGCTTGTCTCTCTACAGGATGGAGCAGTTTCTACTAAAAGTGTAGACGAGGAGATTGTTATGGAGATCATCTGGAGAGATGCACATCAAAATGTTATCTCTGGGTTATGGCATTTGTCAGTGACTTTCAGTTTTCTTTTTTGGTACATTTTATACTTTGCAAGTGTTGGGGACTTATTTTTTAAGAGCTCCCTAAAAATAAGACTTGAGAGTAGGTGTCAGAGTCCTATACAAGTCAGCAGGCCTGTAGGGCCTTTGTTTGGAAACTGAGTAGGATAGAATCAGGTTATTGTGAGAGGTAGGGCTTCAAAAGGATGCAAAGGGGGAAGGGTACTTTGGACTGAATTGTGTTCCCCCCAAATTCATATGTTGAAGCTACGGCCTCCAGTGTGGTGGGTAAGGAAGAGGGGGGGGTAAGGGAGCAATAAAGGTGGAGTGAGGACGCAAGGGTAGGTTCCTGATCTGATAGGATTAGTGTCCCTGGAAGAGCTGACTCCAGGGAGCTTGCCCTCACTCTGCCATGTGAGGACACAGAAGGGATGGGGCATCTATGTGGCCTTCATGTACACAGAGGCAGGGGGCTGGCTCTTGCTAGAAACTGAATGTTCTGGCACTTTGATCTTGGACTTCCCAGCCTCCAGAATGGTGTGAAATGAATCTCTGTTGTTTAAGCCTCTCAGTCTGCAGTATTTTGTGCTAGCAGCCCAAGCACTAAGACAGAGTCAACTCCATGGTGCATGCTCTCTGGGAAGACTTCATAGAGAAGAAGTGTAAGTTGCACCTTGTCCTATTTCCTTATGTATCAAGTTATCTGTGTGCCTTTTATGAAGGAGGAATCCTATGTTACCATCTAACACCTCCAAAACAAAATCAGTAGATTCCCCCCAAATCAATAGATCCCACGCTTAAAGCATGGGAGTGTGTACAGATGTGTAGTCATGTGTATGTGATACTTGGATGGGCGGAAACACTGCCCCCAAATGAGATTAGAGTCCCGTTCTATCCACAGCATCCGTCCATGGCAATATCTATGCACTGTACCCTCTACCGAAGGGTCTGGGCATCCAGACTTCTGGGAAGCAAAGAACCTCATTGTGTGAGGAGGGCAACATTATAGGGGTTCTTGCTCAGGCAGAAGCAGAGTGTGTCCCAGAAGAAGTGAAAAACCAAATTCTGAAGAATGGATTGAAGGTCACCAAGTAGTTTGGAGAAAGAGAGAGAGAGCTCTCATAAGCTCATGAGGGCAGGAACTATGGGTTCTTGTTCTCTGTGCCTGGTACCTACCTGATGCTCAAAAAGAGTTTGTGGTGTCGATGGGTAGAGGGACACAGAGGGCAGAAGAAACAGCGCGAGCAAAGGCACTAGGGCCAGAGGCAGTATGAGATGTTTGAAAAAGCGCAGGTTATCTGTTCTGTCTACCCTCAGTTGGAGCCGAGGGTGTGTGGGGAGACTGCAGGAGGGGGATATGTGGAAGAGCAGGAGGGTGGCCAAGAGGAGCAGAGCACGAAGGAGATGAGGTTGGAGGAATCAGTAAGAGCTGGGTCACACAGGGCCTCGAACGTTGCGCTGGGCAATCTGAACTTGGTTCTATGGGCTGTGGCATCATGGGTTTATTAGCAGGTGGAAGAATCCAGTGGTGACCCAATCTCAAGATCTTAGCTCATGTCTCCTGCATTTCCATCTGACTATTTTCTCTTTATCCATCTTTAGCTGTGACCTTGCTGAGAGTTGCCCAGCCCCTGAGGCCTGACGGCAGGGCCAGGGATGCAGGTTTATCTGGGTAGCTGTTCCAATGCCCCGTCCTCAGGCAGAGCTGTAAGGGGGCAAGCTGTCTCGCTTTCTTTCCTCTTCTGTCCCTCTTTCTTGAACCTGATGTCCCTGCTGCTCACTGCCTGTGACACTGTGCAGCTGCTCTCTGAGTGACACACACCAGTTTAGGGTTTGAATGGGTGGGGAACAGGAGAAGCTCAGAGGCATGTCTGAGGCAGGAAGGTGAGCCCCAAGAGGGACCTCCTCATGATGGTAGGGAGCGGAGTGGACATTCCCATCTTGCCGGAGCCAGTGGTGGATGCTGAGATGCTGGGAGAATCATGAGAGCTTTGCTGAGTTCCACAGAGCAACACAGAGGTTGGGCTTTGGAGGTGCCTGGGTGGCTCAGTGGTTAAATGTCTGCCTTCGGCTCAGGTCATGATCCCAGGGTCCTGGGTTTGAGCCCTACATCGGGCTCCCTGCTTGGCGGGAAGCCTGCTTCTCCCTCTCCCACTCCCCCTGCTTGGGTTCCTTCTCTTCCTTTGTCTCTCTCTGTCAAATAAATAAAATCTCATAAAAAAGAATGAAAGAAGAGGGGTTTTCGTGGATTGGACTATGGGCACTGGTTGGGAGACGGGAGGCGGTTCTGAAGGAGGTAGCCCAGACTTAGGGAAGGACATTGGGTGTGTAAAGGAAGCTTACCTGTCTGCCTCTGGGCCACCCCCTTGGCCCCTACACTGGCCAACACCTATATCGAGCTCCCGCCTTCACCTCCTGATCCCAGACTGGCAGAAATAGGAATAGGATGCTTCCAGCATGAGTGCTCCACACTGTGAGGACCCCAGCCCCCTGCCCCTGAAATGCTAGGCCAGCGATGCCTGGCACAAGCTAGGTAAAGCTGACCCTTCTCAAGAAGGCAGCTAGCTGCAATCATCAGCCTTCCCTAGCACACCAGCCTGTCCCCCAGCACTCCCCAACTGCCTCAGGCCTCTTATGTTGTAAGTCCCCAGTCCACAGGAGTGGGAGCATCAGGGCAGAGGGAGAGGCAAGCTCCCCGCCAAGCAGGGAGCCCAATACAGGGCTCGATCCCAGGACCCTGGGATCATGATCTGAGCCAAAGGCAGACGCTTAACCGACTGAGCCACCCAGGCGTCCTGGCAAGTGCATTTCTAAAGTACATCTTCAAGACTGCTTGGAGAGCAATTGCATGTGAAACACAAAAAGCCCAAATCAAAGGTATCATTTCCACTCTCTCCATCTCTGTTGTGAGTCACCCAGGCAGGTACCTGGGTGTCAGGACAAGGCCCCAGGTGCTTCAGGGGGACTCACGTCGTGCACGCTTATAGATGGTTCTCGCTTCATACATATTTCATCTGTTCGAGTGTATGTGGTTTGGGGCAAATAGAAGCAAAGTGATTTTTGTGTCTCCAGCTTTGCCTTCAATATTTAGAGATTGTATTTCCACCAAAGCCTCCGAGATGTAACTAAATGCAAATAGTCCCTGCCAACGAGCCTCTAAGCTCTCTGCAGGAACGGGGATCAAGGTTGGAGATTCCCATTAGCAAATTGGCATCTCCTCCTCCATTCTCCCCAATGGGCCCTTTGTACAAGGCTGAAATGCCAACTTACTTCCCCAGAGCAATATTTCCCTCACATAGTACATTTCGATCAGACCTGTCACATGTCCCCAACCGTACCCAACTATCTCCCCACCAGCCTCTGTGGATAGTAACCGACATCAGATGAGCTCATCACATGCAGAAGTGCTGGGGCCATAAATCTTTCAAAAGATTAAATGGAGGTGTCGAATCAGGCACCAAAGTGGGGATTAGAAAATATGGTGAGTGACAAAGACAAAAGCTGTTCAGATTCTCCATAAGATTAAGAAACTATCAGAAATGACCAGAAATCCTGTCGTGGGGCTGGGCCTATCTCACTCAGATCTCCTGACAACGCTTAGCTTATCTGTCCCTATGGGTCCCCCAAGGAGATTAAAAAAAGAAAAAAGAACAGTGGAATAGAAATAGCCATTTCAAATATCTTTATCTCCATGTGTATTTCCTTGGAAGAAGCCCCATCTGATCGTGTCACCATACTGCTTGAAGTCTGATGGTGCCGGGGGTTCACAGGAAAAAGCCCGCATTTCTTAGCATGCAAGTCTCTTGCAAGCTGATCTCATCATACTCTCCTGGTCTCCTTACTCGTGTTTGAATTACAGTTGACTCCTTGGGACTCTTGCATCTGAATGAATACCACGTGTCTTTGCAATGCGGTTCCTCTGTCGGAATGCCATTCCACATGCTGTGTGCTTGGCCTCCTGCAACTATTCCCTCACATCTGCTTCCCTCTAGGAGAAACTCCCACTGCAGGGGAATCAGTGCTTGCATATCCGCTCACCAATGTCTTTGCGCATTCCTCTATTACGACATCGTCGGAGGATATCATTACTGTTTGCTCCCACACCTGCTCCTTATTCTTCTTGGAAACCCTGACCCCGAAGAGGGGCTCAGGGAACATTTGCTCAATGGAATGGAATGGAATGATATTTTTTTTCTTTTTTTTTTAATATTTTATTTATTTATTTGAGAGAGAGACAGTGAGAGAGAGCATGAGTGAGGAGAAGGTCAGAGGGAGAAGCAGACTCCCCATGGAGCTGGGAGCCTGATGCGGGACTCGATACCGGGACTCCGGGATCATGACCTGAGCTGAAAGCAGTCGTTTAACCAACTGAGCCACCCAGGTGCCCCCTGGAATGGAATGATATTTTAAAGATGAGATGGGATACAAAATGCAAGTGTGATGGACAAGAACCAGTAGTATGTTCTAATGGCGTTCAGGGTGGGTTTATGCAGTTAGAAGTAACTAAGAAAGAAATCAACTCTAGAACATTTAGAGGAGCAGCACTATAATATTTTACTTGACTGTTGGCTTGTATTATTTATTCACTTAACAACTACTTATTTAAGGCCTCCTATCATGTTCTAGATACCAGAGATCCAGCAGTAAAGGAAAATAGAAAAAGTTCCTGGCTTCATGGAGCTTCTGTCTTAGAACTCAGACCCTAGTGGTTAGGGAGGGCTCTGGGTTCACTTCCTAGCTTCATCACTCACTAGTTGTGTGACCTTGGGGAAATTACTTAAACTTCCCGTGCCTCAGTTTCTTCATCTGTGAAATAAACATCAGTAACAGTGCCTCCCTCCCTCCCTCCCTCCCTCAGGAGACTGTGGCAAAGATAAGTCAATACACGTATGCCCAGCATACAGTGATTGCTTAACCAATATTATTCGTATCTAATGGTTGTACAGCTGAGAAAACAGGTACAGTCTGACTCCACACTGGGTTGTTGTTCAAATCTCTCACTCAGGGGCTGCCCCCCTCCCAATAAATTAGCCTGTTAACACCAGCGTGTGGCCCCTGGCTTTCCTGTCTGCACCTTCCACCTGGAGCTCCCCCCTCCATCCCGCATCTGCTCCACACCTTCCTTTTACGCTTTTCCTTGAGTAACACTTACTTGTCCTCAAGGTCTTAGCTTAGGGTCGTTCTGCCCTGGAAGCCCATGAATACAGACATGAGAGCCATCTGAATGAAATGAAGGCAAGGTTCCCTGCAGATGGTCCATCTAGATGAATAGATTGACGTTATATTTAGAGATGAGCTTTCCAGCTTGCATCCATCTCAATGCTCGACCTCATGTTCTCTAGATATAGTCAGAGGGAAACTCTGGGCAGTCTTAGTAGGACTGGAAATCGTCTCTCATGAGTACTTAGTGCAGAGTCCTCTCACTTATGACCTGCGCAACTTTGAACAAGTGAGTTAGTTTCGTCCTGTGTTGGCTTTATCGTCTGCAGAGTGGGAGCCGGTGGCACAAAAAACCGCCTCATGAAGTCACAGTGAAGGTTAAGTGGGACAATTATGCAAAGCTTTTAGTCCAGGGCCTGGAATTTAGTTTTGGTTTATTTATTTATTTATTTACTTTAAAAAATAATAATTTGAGGAAGTGTTTTCTTTTTTTTTTAAATTTTATTTATTTATGAGAGAGAGAGAGAAAATGAGCAGGGGAAAGGGTGGGGGGAGAGGGAGAAACAGACTCCCTGCCAAGCCAGAAGCCTGACATGGGGCTCGATGCCAGGACCCAGGGTCATGACCTGAGCTGAAGGCAGCTATGTAACCAGCTGAGGCACCCAGGTGCCCCCAGTGCCTGGAATTTAGTAAGTCCTCAATACATGACAACAACTCTTATCCATTAGTATTTAATTACTATTTTTCAATGAGTCTGGTTGCTGCCTTGCTATTAACTTGACTATATGGTATGGTATTTTAATGCCAACTCTGGAAAGGGGTGAGCATTGTAGCAAATATCCTCCTTAATATGAATTTCTTCCTTAAGTATTACAAAAGACTTTGCAAAACAAATCTACTGCATTCTACCCCAAATTCCTTTCTTCTTCCCATCATTAAACATTTTTTGGGGGATACTGGTAGAGATCAGCCAGGTTTACTGTAATAACCATCTCTAAATCTCAATGGCTTAAAACACCCAAGGTTTATTTCTTGTTCACGTTATGTACCCCTGGAGGATTGGCAAGGGGGCTCTGCTCCCTGAAGTCACTCAGTGACCCTGGGGATGGGATGGTCGTTACCTGAAATGATGATGGTGCCCATGGCCAGAGGGAAAATAGAGCTGTGGACAGTTTCAGACCAGCAATTAAGTACTTCAGCCTGGCACAGTGGTGTGTACTGAGTCCACCCACTGAGCAGACCTATCACTTGCCTGACCCATGCCCAAGGGAGCTGGTGGTGCAGCTCCAGGAGGGAGAGAACTTCAGGGCAATTTCAGGAAAGCCATATTTGACTAGGGTGACAGCCACAGGATACTGACTCTGAGCAAAGCATGGTGCTAGCCCCCAGAGAAGACCGGGTGATCGGTAAGCTATGACCTTAATGACCTTGGTGCTCAGGGACCTTCAGTTTCACAGGAGAGCTAAGGGACAGCAGAGGGCAGAATGAAGCAGATGCTACGTCTGAAGTTCCAGCAACATGCCACTGAGCCCGGAGGATGAGTGGACTGATTAATTCCCCCAGCGCTGCTTTGGACACTGAAGAAATTCATTACCAGGGGACTGGCGGGGACCGTAAAGATGTTATTTGGGAGATGAGAACCAGGGTAGTAATAGCTCATCACTTTTAAAGTTCTAGTGCAGGCTGTCATCATCAACCCTACCATTTATTTAAACATTGATCTGTCTGCGTGATGGGCCAAGCAAGCAGCAGACGCACGCGGTCCTGTCCTGGGAGAGAGCTGGGGAACCAGGGAGTCGCAGGCAGACAGAACACAGCGTGGAAGGGAGTGAGATGACCCGGGACCTGCTCGCATTCCATCCTACCCATGCTCTAGCCTCAATCACAGTTACTGGGCACTCATTTGGTACATGAAGACAGGGAAGGCAACAGGGGGAGACAGAAAACTATGGAAGCCTGGGCCCTGTCCTTAAGTGCTTAAAATCTATTTAGAGAGAAAAGACAAAGATCCCAGGAAGTATTACAGTTGAAATATGGTAGAGATTAGTGTCTGAATGAGTGGTCTGGGTCTGTTCTGTAGGATCCGGGAGAGAAGGCAGGCTTCCCTGCCACGGAAGGTCCAGGAGCACGAATGGAGGAGGCAGACTCCTTCACCCTGTGGATGGGTAGGTGTTTGTTTGTTGGAGGAAAAGGATGGCACAGGAAATGGCCTAGGGGTACAAAGGCAGTCAGGAAGGACAGTGAAAGGTCCAGGCAGAGCTTAGTTAGCAGAAGGGCTTTATGCGGTAGAGCCTTGGTTAGAAAGAGACGTGGGAATCCTAGTGTGGTTTCAGGGACAGACTGAGCCACAGGGCAGCAAGGGCTCTTGGGAGGGGTGTGACATGTATTTGTGTATTTTGTCTTCACACAGACTCTTGGAGGCTAGCAGGTGTTTATCAGGAGATGGAAGCTCAGAGGTTGCCCAGTAATGGGAGGCCACTGGGAGTCACACTCAGAGCTGTCTGGCATTAAACCTCATGGCCCTTCTATCACACTACAGTGGGTATCCATAAGAATGGTGACATAGGGACCTGACCTGGTTACAGAATATATCAAGAAGATCAGGCAAACTGTGTGATAGGAGATGGATGTAGAGAGAGAGGCTGGCGATGGGGAGACTGATAAGGAGGCAATTATAAACATGGAAAATTTGGTAAGGCTGGAATTGAGATAATGGGGGAAGGAAATGGGTGTTGCCATGAAAACATCATAAGAAATTGACAAATTGGGAGGAGAGATGGCAACTTTGATTATAAACACACTGAGCCAGTTTGTTACTCGGTGTAGTGAGACCAGATTCACAGAGTGTTAATCATTAAAAGCACAAACGCTGCGTGACCTTGGATAGCTACTTTGTCCCCCTGAGCCTCAGTTTCCCCTCCATCAAGATCGCTGTAATGAAATGCATGCAAAGCATTGAGTACTGCTTAAGAAAGACTCAGAGCACCTGATTAGTGGCAGCTGACATTTTATTAAGAAAGGTCAGAGCTTGGGAATGTGCCTTTTCTAAGAGTTATCTTCCTTGGCTGGGAATTCCAGCAGAGACTTGCCTTGTGGTCCCTGGAAACTCTGCCTACAGCTTCCATTATGACACTTTGTTTGATGGATCCTCTTGGGTTTGCCCATTTGCATAGTGCACCTGTCCTTCTGCATCCTACCTCCACAGTGGAGGAGCCTGGCCTGCCCTGCGGTGTTGTGAGCATGGGATCTCCAGGTTTTCCAAAAGAGGGCACGGTACCCACCTTCCTGGTCCCTTGTTCTTATGGAGCTGTTAGGCCTCCTCTCTATATCACCACATTATACCATCTTTACATGGAGTCATTGCAGGTTCCGTACCAAGTGAGTGTTTGAAAGGAGACCCTCAAACCCCAACCATCATCACCACAAGGTCACATAAACACGATCTGTTCTTATAGTACAACAGTAGTATCTGGTGCTGGAGAATTTCATAAACAAACTTGGATGTGCAATTAAAAAAAAATTCCTCCCACTAGGCAGGCAATCAAATTTCTACATCTTAAAAGCCCCAGTGAATTATATACATAGTAACCAGGTTTGTCCTCATAAAAGTCATTCTGCTACCCTCAAACTCATCATAAAAAGATCTATATTAAAAATCAGCATCATGTTGTCCATAAAAGACTGAAGCAAAAAAGACAATGTAGCATCGAGTCTGATTCTCACAGGGCCTAAGGCAACCCTCCTATGAGGCAGGCTCCCATGAATGTCAGGGTAGCTGAAGTCAGCTAGTTATTTAATAAAGACAAGGAGTACCAGAAACCATGTGCTTCAGTATAACTCTCTGGAAACTGATGAACAATGAGAATAGCACAGCTGAAAGAGAACTGTTCTTTTTTTTTTTTTTTTTAATTTTATTTATGTATTTGAGAGAGAGAGAGAGGAAGATGGGGCGGGGAGAAGCAGGGAGAAGGAGACTCCCTGCTGAACAGGGAGCCTGATGCGGGACTGGATCCCAGGACCATGGGATCATTTCCTGAGTCAAAGGCAGACACTCGGGGCACCTGGGTGGCTCAGTCATTAAGCGTCTGCCTTCGGCTCAGATCATGATCCCAGGGTCCTGGGATCGAGCCCCACATCGGGCTCCTTGCTCTGCAGGAAGCCTGCTTCTCCCTCTCCCACCCCCCTTGCTTGTGTTCCCTCTCTCACTGTGTCTCTCTCTGTCAAATAAATAAGTGAAATCTTAAAAAAAAAAAAAGGCAGACACTCAACTGACTGGGTCACCTAGGCACCCCTGAAGGCTAACTGTTCTGTTAACATTTTCATGTCCTGCCACCCTCGCCCAAACAGGTCTTGCGGGGTCAATGTCCTACTAGCCTTAATACCGATTTTACCCATACATGCCTGCATCTTTTCTTCAAAATCAAACATGGTCGCCTGTGATGTTTCTTTCTCTCTTTCCTTCTCCCTTCATTAAAGCTGCTCTGGATTTCTGTCCCCAGGCCTAGGAGAGGTCTTGTAAGTGAGCAAATCCACATTATGTAAGTTGGTATCTTCCCTTCTGGAATTGTGTCTTGACCTCTGAACTGGCTCACTTTGAGAAGAGGTTCTGGAAAGCCTGCTGGGGGGCCTTCTGTTGCTGGCAGAGGCGGGTGGCATGAGCTCATGGATGTTACTCGCAGGGTTGTGCAAACGAGTGTGGTGGACAGGATGGCCTGACTTGTTCCCTGTGGAAGTCTCAACCTTGTGGGTCATGAAGTCTAGAACATACTGGTCCCATCTAGTGACAGAGGAAAAAATTGGGGTATAGATGGTCACAGTGATCTGTCAGATATTAAAGCTCAACTTCAAAGGGCCTTGATTCCCTAATCTATGAAATGGGGATAACAAAATAAGGATTAAATGAGATCATGTATAAATTACAAAACAACAAAAACAACAAAACCAAAAAACTTCTCTTTCCTTTTGAGTATCGCCTATACCCTGCCTGCCTTTTGGGTTAGTGGCATGGACAACTTTCTTTTTTCTTCCTCTCTTTCTTTTTTTCTTTCTCCCTTCCTCCCTCCCTCCCTTCCTTCTTTCCTTCCTTTCTTCTTTCTTCCTTCATTCCTTTCTTTCTTAAAATTTTATTTATTTATTTGGTACAGAGAGAGGATAAGCAGGGGGAATGGCAGGCAGAGGGAGATAGAAAAGCAGGCTCCCTGAGGAGCAAAGAGCCCAACATGGGACTCAACCCCAGGACCCCGAGATCATGACCTGAGTCAAAGGCAGAGGCTCAACTGACTGAGCCACCCAGGCTCCCCAACACCTTTCTATTCTAGTTCCCTGTCACCCCCTTTTCTCAGTCACTCAGTGCTGCTTGCTTTCTTTCCTGCCCCTCCTTCCTCTTTCTGAAGTTGAGAAGATGTCTGTGTATAGAGTTTGGATTAGGACCTTCAGCTCTGGGGGCTAATAAGCCTGGACTGAGCCCCTTTGTCCCTATGGAGGATTGTCATCACAGAGGAGCAGGATTTGCTACTCTAGAGGACAGAGGAGGTGGGAAGGAGGTATGCCCCCAGAGTTCTGCATGAAGAAAAGTTCTCCTCCATGCTGCCCTTCTAACAACAGTACACTTGCCTCTAAAACCAAAAGGCTCCTCTCTTCCTTCTTTAAGCCAAGACAGTGGGCTTGGCGAGGGCACAATTGAGGCTCTGAGATGGGGAGGCTAAGGGCTACTGAGAAGATGGGTGTTTTATTCCTTTGATGTTGGGAGCTGTTTCAGGAGGAGGAGACCTGTACCTCAGAGCCACCAGGAAGACCATTATGCAAACTTTTGTTTCTGGAGTAGCTCATGTGTGCTGCAGACCAGAGCTCCTACCAATTCCCCTGTCCTCCTGGCTTATGTTCTGATCTCTGGTCACAGGCCAAGGCTGATCATACCTCCTTCTCCTTCCTGATGGCTGGCAGGGATGAAGCCATGCCTCCATGCTGGCTACAGCCTCCTCTCCAGCCTGTAGGAGTAGGGAGGAGGTCTTCCTGGATGAGGCATCCACACACACTCTAGGTCACATGGGACAGTGAGGGAGATCCCTCTTTTAAGCTCCATCTCAGTCTGTGGACATTACTCAGACCAACAGGGAGAAACAGACACTGGTCCTCTCATTCCTACCCTCACCCTAGCACAGGGAATGACCACCACTGTGTCCGTGACTATGTCACAGGCACTCATCCTGCACTCACAGCCCCTCATCTTTGTTCCCCTCTGTGTGGGCCCATGTGGTCCAATGGCCACACCAGTTGGGATTGTGGATTCAAAACCCTTTCCTTCTGAGCATTTCCATCACGTGCTGCCATTGGCCCTCAAACAGGGAAATGGTAGAGGGCCATTCTCCCTTCCAACTTGCTCATGGGGCCATGGGAAACTCCATAACGTTTGGGTTAAAGTGCTAGGTTGCAGTTAGTGGAAACAGGACAAATATTTGAGATTACCAAAGAAAATCCATGACCTGGTGGAGTTGCCAGAGCTTTTCTCTTAACCCGACAACTTTCCAGGGGGGGTTTCTGAGTCATCTGTGGGAACTGGGCTTCCAGAACAAGGATGAGGGACCTCATATTTTTTCTTTGTCACTTTTGCCCATGGTTATTGTCACCCTAGCCAGATTAGAATGACGGAGAAGCCAAGACAAGGGAAGAAAATTAGCTGGGCCACCGGGGTGTGTGTGTGTGTGTCTGTTTTCCCTTGGGCATCAAAGGGGGGCCCTCATCCCCTTCTCTCTCCAGGATCCCCTCCACACTTTTATTTTCATCCTGTTGGACTTCTGACCATCACAGTCTTCCAAGGCATGCTTTAAAGTTAGGAAGAGAAGGAAAGGGAAGAAGAAAAGAAAACTTTATGCCAACGTTGAAAGAATGGATTCTGAGATCTGAAGAGAGTGTGCTAAGATATCCCCTGTTAATTCAACTAATTTGATGGGAATTTATGTATACCTTATCCACTTCATTAGATGTTATTGGCAGTTTCCAACAAAAGGTGAAAATATAAGAGAGCAAAATTCGTTATTTAGTCAGAATTCAGTGAGATATGGATGTGGGCCTGGTCCCAGGGGCGAGGTTGGGGGCGGGGGTCAGGGTTCAGCCAGTGCAGAGAGCAAGGGCTTTGGAATAGTTCACAGCTGTGTAACTTGGGCAAGTTATATAATATTTTTGAGCATCAGGTTCCTCCCCTGTGAAGCAGAGTCAATATACCCATAGTACCTCCCTCACATGGAAGTTGTATGAATTCAAGCATTTGTGAAGTGTTTGACAACAATCTGGCCATTAAGTGAGCACTTAATACAGAGTAACTATTGCTGTTATTTCTGCTGAGTTTCTGGGGTGGTGTATGCAGGGTGCCGAGTGAGTAGTCTAGGAACAAGGGGAAGAAGGAAGCTCGGCAGCACAAGACCTCACTTTGGATTTAAACTCTGGGTAATGAAAAGCCACTGAAACCCTGAGCTACACAGCTGCTTAAAAAGATATTTCTTTCTAAAGTGTGACCGTTATGTCATAGTATCTTGGAAGGGGATGAAGTAGAAAGAGATGGGAGGTTGTCAGCAGCCTGCTCTTAAGACATGAGATAGAGATGAAAATAACCTTTGTTAAGGCGTTGGCAGTGGGCAGTGCAAGTCAGAGACAGATTCTCAGGCTTTTGGCTCACGTTACTCAGAATGCTCCCCTAGAACAGCAGCTCCACGAGAGCAGGGGTCCTGGTTTTATATGATGATGTATCCCAAGCACCTAGAATGGTGCCTGGCATTTAGGAAGTTCTCTGTAAACATTTGTTGAATGAGTGAGTATTCATTGAATAATGACACTAACCAGGGGAGGAAGTACGGCGGATAGCAAGTTTGAGAGTGAAGGCAATGAGTTTGTTTTCGATGTGCTGGTTTTGAGTGGCCTGTGGGTCATTCAAGTGAAAATGTCTCATGTGGAAAATGGACATTGGCGCCTGATGCTCAAGAGAGAAACCTAGGCTGGAGTAGAGCTTTGGAAATGTTGGCCAATAAGAGGGGGTTGAAATTGTGGAATGGTGAAGGCAAGCCTGGGAGAGTATATAGAACAAGAAGGGGAAGGGTTAAGAATAGAAACATGGGTGAAGACTCAGACTTGAGAGGGGAAGGACAGATGATGAAAAAAGGGTAGAGACTGCATAAAAAAGGAGGAGACAACAAAGAGCGTTCTGCTATAGCCCCTGAGAAGCAGCTCCAAGAAAAGAGTTGTGGTGCTAGATGTTACGGGGGGCTTTGGGTAGAACAAGGATCACAACAGGCTCCTTGATCGGGCAGCTGGGACATTACCACTCAGCCTTATGGGCAGTAGGGATGGAAGCTGGAACCCAGCCTCCACCCCCTCCCTTGGTGACCAACAGAAGGGCTTGCTGACCATTTCCACTTCTTTTTCTCAAATAATTAGCAAGTGATTCCATAATTTTAATTAAATGTAAAACCAAGTGGCATAATCATGCAATACCCGGGGATGACTTTTTTCCCGATTTATAATGTCCTTGCTCAGCAATAATGTCACCAATTTAAAAATCAGATAAAAAATAGAAATGTTCGAGTTCTAATAATATTGTTCATTTTCCTACTTTGCTTTCATGTGATATTTTAGGTTATTCCTGTAGCTGTTAAGAGTGCTCTAATCTACACAATTTGGGAGCAAGTTGTCACCTCGGAGAATTTAAAATTGGGTGCGCTCTTGCCTCTGTGTCTAGGAAAACTTCATGTTCTTAAATGTCATTTTCTGAACTTTAGATATGCAGCCTTGGAGTGGAACTCCAATGCAATGATTTCTTTTTACAGCCATGATTCGGTTTGTCTAAACCATTTGGTCAGCTCGGACAGTTGTATTAAAATCTTAAAAAAAAAAATGATAGAAACCAGAACCCACTATTTAAAGTATACATCCTTTCCTGTTGTTTTGGAAAGCCAATGGCATATTCTTCAGACACAAGACCCTCCTTTTCAGTACTGTTACATATGGATAGCCAAGAGCTGGTTATACATTCTTACATAAACTTGGCCTTCCATAGCTCAGCTGCTCAGCAGAGCCTCAGCCCCAAGGAAGGGTGTGTGGTTTTGCACTCTTGTCTTGCCTAGCAGTTGATGGATATAGCACAGTATTCCTGTTCATATAAATATTTTAAGTTGGAAAAAACCCTTTTGTTATTTTTCTCCTTGCCTAAGAAATACTTCCACGAACCCTTCCCATAACAGAGCCGTACTCTGACTTCAGTAATTCTGCCCTGGGTGACAAGGAAATGGCTTCTTAACACTGTTGGTTTTCCACAACTGTTTTAAAAAGGATGAGAGAATATGCAGAACCACGCCACTTTTAGGCAAATAGAGAAGTTCCTCATTTCCTATAAACTGTTCATCTTTTCTCCTTGCCAGTTCCGGATGTGGAAAAAAAAATTAACAACAGCATTAATAAGAAAGCCAAAATAGCCATCCCACTATTAATCTAGGAGAGTCCAGATTCTTTGAAAGTTTCTCATTTTCTTCCTATTATGGTGGGGTACAATCTGTAATCTGGATTTTTATCCAATAATTACTTCTCCTAGGAAGGCTTTTTTTTTTTTTTTAACATTTGACTTATTTGAGAGAAAGAGAGCACACAAGTGGGATTGGGGCAAAGGAAAAGGGAAAAGCAGATTCTCTGCTGAGTAGGGAGCCAGATTGGGGGGCTCCATCCTAGGACCCCAGGATCATGACCTGAGCCAAAGACAGATGCTTAACCAACTAAGCCACCCAGACACCCCCTAGGAAGGCTTTTGTGACTAATTCCAGAGCCCAATAGTGTGTGTATGTGTTCATGCACATGTGTGGGTCCTCATATGCCTTCCTGTAGTGTGTGTACTTGTGCATGCACTCGCATGTGTTCTCACGTGCCTCTATTCATGTATGCCTCTGTATTATTTTCTATTTGCTTTCAGATATTTGCCTTTCTCATCCCCTTCATTAAGCTACAAAATATTCCAGAATGAGGATTATTATCTTCTTTTTCTTTTGTTTTCCTGTTTCAAAGTATCTTGCCAGAAATTAGGTATCAAAGAAATGTTTAATCAGTACTCATGCATGAAATACTGTTAGGACAGAAAACTAGATGCCAGGAACTGGGGTCATACCCCTTCCTCCTAACTAATTTTGCTCTGCGATTATTGCCCGGAGTTCCAATGCAAATCCATAAACCCTGGGAAACTGTACCAAAATTTTAGTGAAATTGTGTTTGTGTGTCTGCATGTGCACTTTTGGGGGCAAATCCTTAGCCATCATCAGATTAAAGGGGTCCAAGATCCTCAAAGTCTTGAGGAATGAGCTCCCTCCCTCCCCTCAGTGCTGGTGAATGGACGATGCAATGACTGAGTTTTTTCCCAGAACCAGTCAGGGTTCTCCCAGACATGCAGAATTTTATCATGGAAAGGATCCTCATCCTTAGGAATGAGATGGAGTTGGGGATTATGACAATTGGACAGAGAGCTTCCCATGTCACTTAGCGGGGAAATGGTTTGCTAACCTGGAAACAGAACGAAGAGTGATTTTTAAGTGCATGTTTCAAATAAATTAGTTCATTAGTACGAATATTTCTAATGAATACTTAGGGCTGGTGTGAGTCACTTCTCCACTGATTCCATTAGGAAACTGAGTGTGCAGTTTGAGTGGGATTACAGAGAGAGAAGGTGAGAGATCTGTGATTTAGAAGGTGGGCAGTTCTTCTCCAGGAGGTTCGAGTATCCTCTAACTTTATGAAAATAGGGCTTCCCAAGCTCAGCTGCAGAGCAGCCTCTGGTGAAGAGAGCCAGACTCAGGTCCTTCAGTGGGCGGCTGGCACATAGGAAATTTACACTGGTGGTTTGCTCGTTGCCATGGCAACCACTTGAATGCAGAGGAGTGCATTTGTTCATTTTTACAATTTTTCTATTATTTATACTGAGGTATCTTTTCGAGGATGATACATTTCTGGGGAAAAGCCAGAAAAGCTATCTATCCTTGAGACAAAAAAGACGATTAACCACAGGTGCCCCATATTGGAAATACGTGTTTGCTCATCACTAAGGGCCCTGTTTCTTCCCACCTAGCCTCTAGGGAGGTCCTCAATGCCCAGTGGGATTTTGTGCTGTTCACAAAACAGGGAAATTGGCAGGCCTCACGTATCAGACCCAGTCCTCAGCAATCTGCAGATATTTCTTCTTTTTTGCCAGATCTGTTTCTTTTTTGATTCCGGGCTTTCTCTACAGTGCATGGTTCATTATACTTAATTACCTGGAATATGTCACCACATGCACACATAAGGTGGCTTTGTAAAAACTCACCTGAGAAAACTTCTTGTTTGACTCCGAAAACATAATGCAAAATCTAGGCTTAAAGTGTAATGGATTTTGGCTTTCACAAATCTAGCAAAATAAATGAACAAATAGACAAATGCACAAGCAAGCGAGTGAATAAATCCCCAAACCCTTTAATATGTAACGGGAATAATTTGATATGCTTCTAATTTTTGCTAGTTTGAACTGGGGATTTAGAGTAAAAGGTGTAGGAATTGAGGCAGTTCCTGTGGAGAAATGAAGAGAGAAGTTTCCAATTATGTGAGCAGAGATATATGGTGAAGATATTTCTTTAAGAGCCTTGAATATTATGTAATCATACATCATATATATAACTACAAATATAATAACAATTGAATACATATATAAAATGTATTACATATGTAGTATATACATGCTAGAACCACTTAAAATTCCACAAATGGAAAATTGGTTTATTATGGTTTATACCAATTCATTAGCCAGTAAGAATGGTGATGTAGGTAAAACTCATTGGCATGGAATAATGCCTAGGATGTATTGAGTTTTTAAAAAGTAAAAAAATGGGAGAAAGGAAGATAAAAAACATGTATCTTATAATCAAATCTTGCTTTAAATCTATTTCTTTATATATATGTCTATGTTTATATTTATACAGAAAGAAAATTTTAAAGTAGAGTCACTGAAGTTTTAATAGCCATTATCTCTTATGATGGGATTGTATGCAATTTTTCTTCTTGTTTTTTTCCCTTCCTTTGCAGAACAGTGAGCAGAATAGTGATAGGACTGTAGTTGCATTTTATGATTTATTAATCACCTGTTATGTGTCAGGTAGTGTATTATATGCTGGGGATAAAAAGGCAAATGAAAGAGCTGTTCTTTTGGAACTTTGCGTTTTATGGCTGGCTAGATCAGCCAGAGTTCTTAGTTGCAAAGAACAAAACCATTTTGCCTATTTTAAGTGGAAATGCAATTTATGAAAGGATGTTGATTACTGCCCAGAATTGTTAGGAGACCTGGAGAAACTGATTCAAGGCTAAGCCTGCAGAGCGATGCCCCAAACCATATCCCAGAGCTGCCCTGAGAAGGTGCTGCATTTGCTGTCATTGCAGCAGGCAAACAGGAAGTGAAAGGTAAACTTGAGGGCATCTCTTGGTCCTCCATCACCAATGCTGCTTTTACACCAAGAACTTATCTTTGTAACTCCTATGACTCTTGAAAGCTGGACATGCAGACCACCTCCTGCACCAACAAAGACGGATGTGGATCGTCAGAGCCTGGGTCATATATTTGCATCGTGGTTGCTCAGGAGGCTGGAATTTGGGGTTCTGAATTTACATGCATGACAACAGGGGAAATTGTCTTGGACAAGCACATTGCAAGGCTGAGTTCATAATGTGGGAATTCCTGCCATCAGAGAGTGTCTTATTAAATGATGATGGCAGCCAGGGGTCTGACAAAGTGCTCACGGATCATTAATTGTAATCAGAACTTTTGAAATTACATGTAAAGGAAACCCAGTTCAAACTAGGTTAAGAAAAAGAGGAAATGATTAACTCCCACAACTACAAAGTCAAGGTTCATGCTGGCTTCTGTTGTGGTTGAATGAAGGGGCTCAAATGATGTCATCAGGTATTAGTCTCTCTTTCTTGTCAGATTCTTTTATGTGAAGGTCATGATGGTCCTTAAGATTCATACATAGCACCTTAGAATCATAAGCAGACATAGAACATTTCTCCAGGCATGAAGGAGTTTGGCTCAATTTGGATCATATGTCCATCCTTGAACCAGTTGTGTGCCAGGGACTGGGGTCATATGCCCAGTGTATGGGCTGGGGGTGTGATGGTGTCAATTGCACTCCTAAATGTATAGCATAGGTTCCTCATGGATACAAAGTATGTCCTGGATCTACCACTTCCTCGTAGTATCATCTTGGGAAGTCACTTAATTTCTCTGAGCCTCAGTTTTCTCATCTGTAAAATGGGTATAATAATATTGTTTCATTTACAGGGTTGTTATAAGAGTTAAAAGAATTCCTATTTGTAAATTACAGGAAAAATGTTCTTCATGTAATTAGTGTATATAAGTGTTTGCTATTATAATTCTATTCTGTTGGAGGAAGAGGGAGAAAATGATAGGTGAAAGTCATACATTTCCACTATATCCTAGATCAGGTAAAAATGTGAGTGTGGAATTTTAAAAATGGTCTTGGCTAGAGTCTGATGAATGCAGGAGTTCTCTCAATTGCAATGCTCAAAAAAAGGAGTGGAGCATGTGACTTCCCAAGGGAGAAAGTATGGAGGGGAATGAAAATTAGTAGGCATAGGATATAGCTCCATAAGTGGATGAAACTTTCAACTCTGATGTTTCTCACATCATGCCTCATTCAACAGAAATCTGCCAGTTCTAAACATGCTCTTCTGTGCGTTATCTTCCTACCATGTGTCTAAATCCTTCTTGAGATTCTCCTAAACTCTGTACACTTTAAGGATTTTAAAAAGATAACAGATCATTTGACCACATTAAAATGAGAGATTTTAGTTCAAATAAAGCAAACTATTGAGGTAGTTAACATATGGATGACAGACTGAAAATAAACACAATGTCTGAAACTGACAGGGATTAGTATCCAGAACATGAGGAACTCCTAAAATTGGGGGGGGGGGGGGAAGCAAAAGGATGTGAATAGAAGGGAGAGTTTTCTTATCCTAGAGATAACCACAAAGAGGCCCATAATGTAATCTATATAAGACTATTCTTAGGGGTGCCTGGGTGGGTCAGTTTGTTGAGCGTCCCACTCTTGACTTTGACTCAGGTTGTGATCTCAGGGTTGTGGGATTGAGCCCTGTGTTGGGCTCTGCCCTGTCTGTAGAGCCTGCTTGAGTTTCCATCTCTTCCTCTTCCTCTGTCCCCCACCCCCTGACCCTCTTTAAGAAAAAAAAAAAAAAAAAGCATAGCCTGGGAACCCGGACGACTCATTTCGTTGGGTGATTGCCTTTGGCTCAGGTCATGATCCTGGAGTCCCTGCTCAGCGAGGGCCTGCTTCTCCCTCTGACCCTCTCTGCACCATGGTCTCTTTCATTCTCCCTCTCTCAAATAAGTAAACAAATTCTTAAAAAAAAAAAGAATATTCCTAGGAAGTGATGTTATAATAGCACAAATTTGCTAGTAACCTAGTTATTCATTGGTAGGAATATAGATACTGCAGAATACTACCCAGAAAACTAAGGCTCTGACTAGTTGTATAAACAGCAATATGAATAGATCCTAAAGACATAATGTTGAGTAAAAAAATAAATAAAAATGAGATCTTTAAGTCAATACCTTTGATAAATAAGAAATGCCATACATAAAACAACACTGTTAATTTCGCAAGGATATAAGACTGTTTAATATGTTAGATGGTATAAGCAAGGATATAAGAATCAAATATGTTAGAGTGGATGGTTTTGGGAGAAGGGGAATGGGAAGAGAAAAGAATTGAAAAGAAAATAAATGGAAAAAAAAAGTCCTCTTTCCTTTCCATTATCTCCTCCAAGAGAGAGTATGTATATGAGAATTTGTCAACTTGCAACCAATTCAAAGCCTGAAACCCCGGGTGAAGTAATATTTTCGGGTACACAGTAGTTTTATATGTGCATGTGAAATCTGGAAGTTAATTAGTATATCCCATTGTCTCTTCCTTCACATTATATCTGAAATCCACTTACTGTTTATGCTTCCACTGCTACCACCTTGTTCTAATTCATCATCTTTTCTCACCATACCTAATGCAGTTGTCTCCAGACAAGCTTCCCTGCCTTGCCATGCCCTACACCAGCCTTCCCACACCCAATCAAATTTCCCAACAGAAGAGATCTTTTAAAAAAATTTTTATTTAGTTTTTAAATTTCTTTTCAGTGTTCCAGAATTCATTGCTTAGGCACCACGCCCAGTGCTCCATGCAATACATGCCCTCGGTAATACCCACCACCAGGTTCACCCAACCTCCCACCCCTGCCCCTCCAAAACCCTCAGATTGTTTTTCAGAGTCCACAGTCTCTCATGGTTCCTCTCCTCCTCCAATTTCCCCCAACTCCCTTCTCCTCTCCATCTCCCCATGTCCTCCGTGTTATTCTTATGCTCCCTCCACAAATAAGCAAAACCATATGATAATTGACTCTCTCTGCTTGACTTATTTCACTCAGCATAATCTCTTCCAGTCCCATCCATGTTGATAAAAAAGTCGAGTATTCATCCTTTCTGATGGAGGCATAATACTCCATAGTATATATGGACCACATATTCCTTATCCATTCATCCATTGAAGGGCATATTGGTTCTTTCCACAGTTTGGCAATTGTGGCCATTGCTACTATGAACACTGGGATGTGGATGGCCCTTCTTTTCACTACATCTGCATCTTTGGGGTAAATACTCAGTAGTGCAATTGCAGGGTCATAGGGAAGCTCTATTTTTAATTTCTTAAGGAATCTCCACACTGTTTTCCAAAGTGGTTGCACCAACTTGCATTCCCACCAACAGTGTAAGAGGGTTCCCCTTTCTCCACATCCTCTCCAACACACATTGTTTATTGTCTTGTTAATTTTGGCCATTCTAATTGGTGTAAGGTTGTATCTCAATGTGTTTTTGATTAGAATCTCCCTGATGGCTAGTGATGATGAACATTTTTTCATGTGTCTGTTAGCCATTTGTATATCTTCATTGGAGAAGTGTCTGTTCATGTCTTCTGCCCATTTTTTTGACGTGATTATCTGTTTTGTGTGTGTTGAGTTTGAGGAGTTCTTTATAGATCCTGGATATTAGCCCTTTGTCTGTATTGTCATTTGTGAATATCTTCTTCCATTCTGTGGGTTGCCTCTTTGTTTTGTTTACTGTTTCCTTTGCTGTGCAGAAGCTTTTGATCTCGATGAAGTCCAAAAAATTCATTCTCGCTTTTGTTTCCTTTGCCTTTGGAGATGTATCTTGAAAGAAGTTGCTGTGGCTAATGTCGAAGAGGTTGCTGCCTATGTTCTCCTCTAGGATTCTGATGGATTCCTGTCTCATGTTGAGGTCTTTTAACCATTTCGAGTTTATCTTTGTGTACGGTGTAAGAGAATGGTCGAGTTTCATTCTTCTATACATAGCTGTCCAATTTTCCCAGCACAATTTATTGAAGAGACTGTCTTTTTTCCACTGTATATTCTTTCCTGCTTTGTCGAAGATTATTTGGCCATAGAATTGCCGGTCCATCTCTGGGCTCTCTACTCTGTTCCACTGGCCTATGTGTCTGTTTTTATGCCAGTACCATGCTGTCTTGGTGATCACAGCTTTGTAGTAAAGCTTGAAATCAGGCAACGTGATGCCCCCAGTTTTGTTTTTCTTTTTCAACATTCCCTTAGCAATTCGGGGTCTCTTCTGATTCCATACAAATTTTAGGATTGTTTGCTCCAGCTCTTTGAAAAAATGATGGTGGAATCTTGATAGGAATGGCATTGAAAGTATAGATTGCTCTAGGCAGTATAGACATTTTAACAATGTTTATTCTTCCAATCCATGAGCATGGGATGGTCTTCCATCTTTTGTATCTTCTTTAATTTCTTTCACGAGTGTTCTTTAGTTCCTTGAGTACAGATCCTTCACCTCTTTGGTTAGGTTTACTCCCAGGTATCTTATGGCTCTTGGTGCTATAGTAAATGGAATCGATTCTCTAATTTCCCTTTCTATATTTTCATTGTTAGTGTATGGAAAACCCACCCCCAAACTACTAGAACTCATTCAGCAATTCAGTAATGTGGCAAGATACAAAATCAATGTATAGAAATCAGAAGGGATCTTTTAAATACTTACTTCAGATCATATCAACTGTTCAACTGAAGACCTGTCCGTGGTTTCCCACTAACAGAATTCAGCCCTGTATCTGTAGGTCTACAGGCACTCCCACACCCCCAGCACACCTGCTAGACTCCAAATCCTATCTCAGGGCCTTTGTCCTTGCCACTTCCTCTGCCTAGAACCCTAATCCTTGCTTAAGGCCATCTAATCAGAGAGGCATTCCCTGACAAGCTCCCCTAAATAGCAAATCCCCTTTGATCCTTCTAGATGTATCCATGTTTTCTTTTTCTTCATGATATTTATCACTACCCAACAGAGTATTTGTGGCCAGATGCCCTTACCCAACTAGAAAGCAAGTGCCTCAAGGTTAGGGATGTCTTTGGAGATCTTTCTCAATTTTCAGGGTACCCAATATATACTAGTAAGAGGTTAAATGAAGGAATGAATGAAAAAGAAGGAAGAGAGAGAGATGGATTAAGGAAGACAGAGAAACACACAGAAGAGAGAACTATTGGCATCACTATGCTTGTAAGAATAGTTTTGAAGAGTAATCTCTCATTCTTTTCCTTCCCTCTCCAGACTTCCTCTGTGGCTTTCTGTCAAGGTGTTGGGATTAACCAAGAAACAGCTGTAATATGGAGTGGTGGTTCCTTTGCTTAGGAAGGGCCACCTCCCCATGACGTAAGAGATATGCAAATACTTCCTTATTTTTACCAACTCTGGAAAGAACTTGTGCATCTCAGGAAACTAAGTACTCTTTCATACAGGTATAGACAGCTCCATAAATAGCCATCTTTCCCTCCACCCTGATTTAAAAGCACATGTCCATTGTAGAACATTTAGAAAACACAGATAAGCAAAAAGTAGAAATTACAAATATCCAGTAACTTTGGTATCCTGAAATAGGTTCTGATAATATTTTGATTTATTCCCTTGCAATTTACTTTTCTGTACATTTTCACTGCTACATGTTCACACCGACCTTAAAAAGAAAAATGAGATTTTTTAAAAAAATGACACTTTGTGAGAACAGTAGTTTACCTCTGTGGATTTTTTTCCCAAAAACATAACCTGAGTCAGATCATGAGTAAAACAGCAGTGGTTTGTTTTGTTTTAGGGACATCCTACAAAATATCTAGCCAGCACTCCTCCAAACTTTGAAGATCATCAAAAAGAAGGGAAGTTTGAGAAAGTGTCACAGCTAAGAGGAGCCCAAGGAGACATGATGACTTAGTGATAAGCAGAACACAGAAAAGATAGCAGGGGAAATCTGGGCAAAACATTTATCAGTAAGTAATAACCTATTAAGGGGCATATGGGTGGCTCAATCATCTAAGTGTCCGCCTTCAGCTCAGGTCATGATCCTAGGGTCCTGAGATGGAGCCCCGCATCAGGGTCCCTGCTCAGTGGGGAGCTTGCTTCTCCCTCTCCCTCTGCTGCTCCCCTTCTTGTGCTCTCTTGCATGCTGTATCAAATACGTAAATATATAATCTTAAAAAAATAATAACATAGTAATATTAGTTCATTAATTGTGACAAATGTGCCAAGAGATGTCAGATGTAAATAATAGGGTGAACTGGGTGGGTGGATGGTTGGGGAAGCATATGGGAATTCTCTGTACTATCCTCACAATTTTTTTGTGGATCTGAAACTTATGAAATTAAGTTTATTTCAAAGGCGGTACTTGAAATGCTACCCCTGGGGCACCTGGGTGGCTCAGTGGGTTAAAGCCTCTGCTTTCGGCTCAGGTCATGGTCCCGGGGTCCCAGGGTCCTGGGATCGAGCCCCACATCGGGCTCTCTGCTCAGAGGGGAGCCTGCTTCCTCCTCTCTCTCTGCCTGCCTCTCTGCCTACTTGTGATCTCTCTGTCAAATAAATAAGCAAAAAAAAAAAAAAAAAAAGGAAATGCTACCCCTCAGATGCATTAGCTCCCTACCCAGAGGGAAACAAAAGGATTGTTTCTGGAAATATCTCAAGTTTAGTAGCTTCTTTCAGCACTCACACTCCCTCAGCCACCCACCTTCCCAAATCGCTGTTGCATGAGGCAGGTAGATGGAGCTCATTGTTTCTGGCAGAGGAGAACCCTGAGGTGTGTAATTAGCTCTCTATCAGATGGGGCCTGAGGATTTATATGTTTTGTCATGTTTAGGTTTCAGCTTGGAGCTCAGGTTATTTTAAGATCCTTGGCCTTTATAGGAAAAGGGAAGCATGGAAAACACATCAATTTTTATAAAACCACATGTCTAACAAAAATGATTTACATGGAACTGAGCAACTGGACAAGACTTGGAAGTCAGCAGTCCTGTTCAGAAAACTGTCTGCATGGAATTTCCTTGCTTTAAGAATATCTTTTTCTATAATCTATGACAAGGATAGTTTTCCTCTAATTTCTTCCCCTGAGAAAGGTGGAAGGATAAAAATTGGATTCATTTTGCAATCTATCCACCGCAGCAGGATATAACAAATAATACATGTGTATTTAATCTATGCAACTGTTTTTAATATATATTATTTTATATATAACATATTATATAGAGAGACAGATCTAGCACATAAGATGAGCTAACATATAAAGTGTATATAGGACATATTTGCATACAGATAAATATTATATGTTAGCTCATTCTATGTGTTAGATCTCTCTCTCTCTTCAAGCATCAGACAGATATCCATAGAGCAAACACCCCTGCACTCATCACACAATTTAAGATCAAAGACAGTTCAGTATCTTGGAATTCTCCTTTGTACTTCTCCCTGATCACATCACTTACCCTTTCCCTGGAGGTCACCCCTGTCTCGAGTTTTTTATTTCTTATTCTCTTATTTTCCTTATAGTTATTAACTGACAAAAATATATTTCCAAACAATGTATTTTTAGTTTTGCATATTTTAAAATTGGCATTAATGGAACTGGACTGAAGGAATTCTTCCTGACTTTTTTTTTTTTTAAGATTTTATTTATTTATTTGACAGACAGAGATCACAAGCAGGCAGAGAGGCAGGCAGAGAGAGAGAGGAGGAAGCAGGCTCCCTGCTGAGCAGAGAGCCCGATGTGGGGCTCGATTCCAGGACCCTGAGATCATGACCTGAGCCGAAGAGGCTTAATCCACTGAGCCACCCAGGTGCCCCTGCTCCTACATTTCTAAATAAGAATTTTGTTTCATCTAGGGTACCCTCTTACATATCTTTTTAGATATACCATAAACAATGTCTTACTCTTAGTGGGTTGTTGCTAAATCTTGTTTATGTGACACATTAGTATGAATTACTCTTGGTGTGAATAAATTGACTCCTACTTCTCTCTTCCTTCTGTGCCACAGAAATGAGGGTTTTGGTGGAATATGAGGCACTGGAGACATTTAAATCCCTGTCTTACCAAATAGTGTGTGGCCTTGCCTAACGTATTTTCTCTAAACTTCAGTTTCCTTGTGAAAATGTTGCTATAGTAAAGAACTTAGCCAAGTGTCTCAATGACTGTTAACACTGTCCTTTCTTTCTTCTTGTCATTTCTCAGCCTCAAGATGCTAGAGGCCACCTGGCTCTGGGGCTGGCCAGATGCCACTGGATCCCAGACCACTCGTGCCCACAGTTTCTAAGACCTATGGATAATTTTTGTACTGTAACTTTCTCAATTCAGATATTCTGCTTGGCTTCTCTGGCCCTGCTGGACATTTGTGGGCTCTTCCCCCAAACAAGAAAGGGATCAGGGAAGGCTAAGCCCTATAAGTCAGTATTTTTCAAACTGTTGGTTTTGACTTATTAAGGAATCCTGAAATTAATTTATTGGACAATCAGCAATTTGAAAAATTAAATAGGGTAATAAAAAGAAATGTTTGCAGTAAGAAGAAGTAACATTTTGTGAAACTTTTGTAAGAAATGAGTCATATTATGTGTACAGTGTATTCCTTAGTATAGGTTGCAGTCAAAAAAGCTTGAGAAACATTGCATTAAAGGGTTGATACAGTCAAAATTCTTTCTTAATTCTACCAAAATAAATTTACATAGATGAATATTCCCAGGTAAACTAGAATACTGTGCCCTGTGTGATAGATTGATTACTTTACTGGTCTCAATTTTTCACACCTCTGAGTCTACTATGTTCTTGCTATGCATGTCCATTCTGACCCTGCACTTGATCATGTTACCTGAGTTGGCCAGTGAGATATTAGCAAGCAGAGGCATTAAAAAGGCTTGTGAAAATGGGCTTGCTCTTGCCCTTTGCTATTGCCACGAGAATATGTCTAGGCTACTCTGCTGGAGGATGAGACTCACATGGAGAAAGGTGGAATTGCTCCAATCTCCCAGCCAAGACCATCCTAGACCTGGGACAGCCAGCTAACCACCACACCTGTGAGTGAGCCTAGAGAAGACCAGAACTGCCCAGCCAAGCCCAGCCCAAACTGGCCAACATGTCTATTCATGAGTTAATAATTTTTTTTAATGCATTGGGGATTTTGTAGTTGCTATGGAACATTGTGGTAGTAGAAAATTGATATCCCCCATTTGGGGATCTTAGTCATTAATAGTGCTCATGATAATAATAATTATTACAATAAAATGTGCACCAACGTTTCAAAGACCATCATTTGGTAATCTCAAAAAAGGTTTTTTAATCTTCAAGTTTTACATTGTACCGGATGCCATGAAAGGACTCTTATTTAAGAAAGGGCTTATTTGAAATAAGTCAACTGGAGAAAGACAACTATCACATGATCTCCCTGATATGAGGAAGTGGAGATGCAACGGGGGTGGGAGTTAAGGTGGTAGGAAAAGTAAAAATGAAACAAGATGGGATGGGGAGGGAGACAAACCAAAAGAGACTTTTAATGTCATAAAACAAACTGAGGGGGGTGGGGGGAAGAGGGGTTGGGAGAGGGTGGTGGGGTTACATTATATGTTTAAATAAAGCTTAAATTAAAAAAAAAAAAAGAAAGGGCTTATTTAACTGCTTTCATAGAAGATGAGGAGGCAGAAGTATTCCTGCCCAAAGTTACTCAACCAGATTCTGTTACCAAGAGAGTTGGTATTAGTCACTCGAGAATTCTTTCATCAGAACTACCTATACAGGTTGCTGACCTCTCCCATTTTCCAAAATAAAAACCCTGGTGCCTGCCCATTCTTCTGGATCTACTCAATTTTCATAAAATGTCCTGTGGGATGTCAGTTTGGATAATTAGAAGTGACATTTTGCTTGCAAGCAAAATTGAGGCTCATTCCTCAGGAAACCACAATGACATGAATATCTTCCAAGTGCATATTGTCCTCCAAATAACCTGATTTGTTTTCCCTAAATTTGCATTTTCATCTGATCATTAAAAATGAGTTTGTCTTTGTAAGAGGAAACCTGCGATTCTCTTGACTAGTCTTGTTTGTCCTCTTGGTTATCTATCACAGCAAGATCTGAGGCCTTTTGCTCACTGAACATTTAGTTTCCAGGAGCTACTAGTTATTTAACAACAACAAAATGACTGCCCCTACGAATGAGTGCTCACCACAGTCATCAGTGCGAGAATAGGGAGTGACAAAGTGGTAGTAAATGTTGGAACAAGGGAGCTAGGATGTTCTTTCACAGAGCCTGTATCAATAGGTAAGAAAATATCAATTGTCTAAAGAATGGTGCATATGCATATTGAGGAGGAAAGAATGGAGCACAGGTCAAAGTCTTCCAAAGCCACCCCTTGGCACTAACAAACCTCCTTCAGTTAGACAGACCTAATAGTTTTGAATTAAAAACAACTCCAAATACCCTATAGCCTATTGGCAATACAAGTAGTAAACAGCACCTTCACATGTGTCTTAAATATAATTAAGTGTCCTGCAATGGCTTGTGACCCTGAGCAACTTCTATGTGATGGACAGTATCCTGGATACTGGTGAGTTACAGACAAATAAGACCTCATCCCTGCTATTGAGAAGAAACTATTCTGCAAAAGTTTGATATGTTCATCTCTGTGACCCCAGAGAAGGGTTCAATATTTTGGCTCTTTGATATTTACTTTCAATAGCCAATGGGACTTTACCCATGCCTTACAATTTCTCTCTTGATAGGTTGGTTATCAATTATGTCTTCTGATGCTTTACTTTTGAGTTGTTTTGGGATTTCCTTTTGGCATATGGATAGGTATCCCACCAAAATATTCATTGAATGAATATAAAAATAATCATATTTTTTAAATGCCCCTAAAAGAGCGGTCAGTTGATTTGGTAGAATTCGCAGAAGGGAAGTACATGTGTTTGTAGGTATGCATGCCAAAATACAAAAAAAAAATCTAATCTAATAAATATTTTTAGAATGTAAGTACTTTTTCAGCTAAGGATCTTAGGTTGACTTAAATCAAAATTTGACTTACATTTTCTCCAGCGCTTACAGCTGGGTTTGAAGCTTAAATACTTGGGTTCAAAGTATTTCAGCTTTTAATGAAAATCCTCTGGATTCCATCAAAATAGTAAATTAAGTATGCTGACTCCAATCTCTTGCCTCACAAAATGGGCCTGTAAATCTGTTTTAATGAATGTTTTATATAAGCCCTTTTTAAAGAAATGGTTAATAGGTAAGTTTAAGATAATCTATTTTAGTTAGAAAAAACAACACATTTATGAATGCATTTGAAATAAAAATTATTTTAGTAAGAGTATTTTTCATTAATCTTGAAATTATGTAAATTATAAAGGAATTAAATTGTTTAAAAAATAATTTTGCACTATTGGCATACTTAAGTGGTTTTTTTCTTCCATTTGTTAGTTATCACATGTTTTTATGTGTTATCAATTTATTATTTTTATAAAATGAATACTTTTATATAATGAATATTTTTAAAAATGAATATTTTTATAGGATGAATACTTATGACAAGTGAGCTCACTGTTTAGTGATACATTGTTAAGTCATCAATATTTGTAGTCACAGAAAGATACACATTTGCATCATTCACATTTTTATTTAGGGTTAGGTTCTTTTTATTCTAAGTGACAATAATCTAGTCAACGTAACACAATTCATAAAGGCTTTTAAGGTAATCTGTATTAATATCTCCTGAATATAGATATAATTCACCATCATGTATTCTAAGACTATCTTCTACTTTTGGAAAAACCAGCGGGTTGGGTGATCATGTAGAATAATATAATTCTAGTATTGTAGAGCTAGAAAGAACCCAATATAATCCAAGTTCTCTATTTTACACAGGCAATAAATTGGCTCATAAAGGTTAAGTGATTTGTTCACCCTTCTAACCTAATATACAAAGATAATTTCAGAACTGTTGAACCTGGAGATGGCAGTTGGAGTAACGTACATTATTATTCCAAGTGAGTCTTTTACCAACCACCTATCCTCTTCACAGAGTACAGTACAAGGGCCAACTATCAGGCTGCCTACAGGAGTTATGGATGGATAGTATGGTTGATGTGAAACCATGGAGCATTCTCCATCACTCTTGTAACACATATGAACCTGAGCTCTCACACCAAAAACCAAGCCAGTGAGAAGGAGATGACTACAAGGGAATAATGAACAACTCCACAAGGGATAAAATGCTGAGGGAGACAAACCATGACAGACTCTTGACTCTGGGAAACAAACTGAAGGTTGTGAAGGAGGAGGTGGAGGGGGGTGGGTTAACTGGGTGATGGGCATTAAGGAGGGCATATGATGTGATGAGCATGCAGTGTTATACACAACTTATGAATCAATGAACACTCCATCAAAAACTAATGATATACTCTATGTTGGCTACTTGAATTTAAATTAAAAGACCGATGATTTTATTCTTACAAATATTGACTTAGTGCTAAGGACTGAATGTGACCATTTAAAATCCATATATGTTAAATCCTAACCGCCAAAGTAATGGTATTTGGAGGTGGGGCCATTGGATTAGGTCATGAGAATGGAGCCCTCATGAACAGGATTAGTGTTCTTATAAAAGAGACCCCAAAGATCTCCCTCCCACTTTCTGCCCTGTGAAGACACCATGAGAACAGGCCATCTATAGACCAGGAAACAGGCTCTCACCAGATACCAATCTGCTGGCATCTTGATCTTAGACTTCTAGGCCTTGATCTTAGCCTCCAGAACTGTGCAAAATAAATGCTTGTTATTTAAGCCACCCAGTCTATGGTGTTTTTCTAATAGCAGCCCAGACAGACTGAGATACTTATGAATCCAACTTTTTGCTAGAACTGACAAGTGGTAATTTCTCAGAGTCAGAAGATTTCACTATCATGTTCTGTCCAAGATCAGATGTACAAAATGACCAAGACAAGTCTAAGGCTTTTGGGTCTCATTACCAAGGTGTTGAAGCATGGTCAGTTATGAAAACATTGTCAAATTTGCCTGGCAACTAGGAAAAACTTCTTCAAGAGGAAATTCACTATTGAAAATTAGCAGTGTCTGAGTAACTAGTTGGTGACTTTTTTCTTGGTTTTAAGGAAGTAGTGAGGGATAGAAGAAAGGATCCAGGCTTTCTAGGGAAACAAACCTGAATTTGAAACTTAGCTCCACTACCTGGAAGTTGTGTGGCTTATCTATAATATGGGGACAATAAAACTGCTCTTACAACGTGGTTTTAAGAATTAAATGCCACTACATACAAGATCTATAATAGGTCCTCAAAGAATGGTAGTTCTCATTAATTTTCCTCCATCCATGTGTAAGAGGACAATAATGGTATAACGATTTCTCTTCCTTATTAAATACCAGGCAAAAACTTTCTAAGCTCTCGTCTTAAATCTTCGCAACAACTCTATGACTCAGGTATTATTATGATTATTTCTCACAAATAAGAAACAGACTCGGTAAGCTTAAGTAACATACCAGGGTCTTCTGGAAAGTAAGATGGGAGAGACAGGGTTCAAACTTATGTCTGTGTGTCCAGGTTTTTACTACTGTCCTACATTCTGTCCCCACATCCTTTGGAATCAGGAGGCTGATTCCACTCCATAAATGCTCCTTCTTTCCATGTGTATTTAGGCTGAACAAATGATTAACTAATGAAGATGATTAAATATCTCAGAACTAACACTTAAATGCACGTAAGGGGGAAAAGCTCCAAATTTCTGCAGTTCCAGTTGAGACCCTCAGGAACCAAGGTGAAACTAGAAGGCAAAAAGACAGATGTTTGACTTTGAGCTTGAACAGTGGAATTTTTAGTGCTCTGTGTTTGTTTTAGAACATATTTTATAGAGGTTGCTGTTGAAACGATGGGAAGATAGAAATCTCTTTTAGCATTTAGAAGTGCCTTTTTTTTTTCTTTTTCATTTTCATTTGAGTGGCAATATTACAACTGGCTTCAGAAGATGAAGTTTTTAAGACCTTTCTGTTAACTTCCGATGTTAGCTGATTTCCTAGCTCTGCTGTAGCAAAATTTGGGTAAACACAATTTTACTCCATGCCTTCCATTAACAAGGTCAAAAGATTAAAATACACAAGGCCATGTTCCTTTCAGTCTAACAAAAGCACTTAGCTGGGATTACTCTTACCTTCTTGGGGTTTTCTTGCTTCTTAAAGTTTGTTCTGATTTCCTTGGTTCTGGCTACCTGGTAACTCTTGTTAGCTGGACTTGTAGCTGGAGACAGTGGTTGAAGGGTAGGCTGAAGTCTCTCCCTTCTGTGGCAGGCTCCAGCAGGTCTGAGGAGCTGAAACTCAGGAAATGGCCTTCTAACCAAAATGCTTGTATCCCGATTCATAGAATAGAATGCCAGGGCCCCTGGTGGCTCAGTTGGTTAAGCGACTGCCTCTGGCTCAGTTCATGATCTTGGAGTTCCAGGATCGAGTTCTGCCTGGGACTCCCTGTGCTGCAGGGAGTCTGCTTCTTCCTCTGACCCTCCTTCCTTCTCATGCTCCCTCCCTCTTCTCTCTCTCTCTGGAATAAATAAATAAATTTAAAAAACTAAAAAAAATATTTAGAATGCCAATTTGTTACTTTACTGATTTGTCCTTTTGTCAATATTACTGTATCTGGAAAGAAAAATGGCAATCAGTGCATCTGTCAGCAAGTGTTTTAGGGGCATTTAAAGATTATCTACTAGGGGCACCTGAGTGGCTCAGTGGGTTAAGCCTCTGCCTTCGGCTCAGTTCATGATCTCAGGGTCCTGGGATCAAGCCCCACATTGGGCTCTCTGCTCAGCAGGGAACCTGCTTCCTCCTCTCTCTCTCTGCCTGCCTCTCTGCCTACTTGTGATCTCTGTCTGTCAAATAAATTAAAAAAAAAAAAAAGCTCATCCTTAAAGATTATCTACTATACTTTGGACACTATGGCAGTTACAAGGAAGTGTAATAAACTAGAGAGAGCAAGAGTTCCCTAAGAAAAAAGCTCATCTGGTGGTGATGATTATGGGAATGGTGGTGGTGGTAATTATCAATCCCTGAGCATCTTTCATGTATCAGGATTAAGGATCTGTCTCTTTCTAAAACTACTCATTCTAACATGCCCCACTTCCCTGTAACTGCCACAGTGCTATGGCTTGGTAAGGTAGCTCCTTTTATTCTATAGGTCCCATTGTTAGGAAGTAACAGGGTCAGGGACACTGGAAACATGATGTCAGAAATGTAAATTAAATCCCTTCATCTCTCTGGGAATAATCATACCAATGAGGTATCAGAGGGTAGTCCTAAGAGGCTTATGCAAAGTACCAAGTCCACGGAAGATGTTCCCTAATTGGTAGCAATCATTGCTGTTATTGCTAATATTAGACATACACAGCGCTGTCCTCTAAGAAGACTCCGTGATGTGGAAGGGAGTTTTAAGAAGAATATGTTCAATAGTGATACGTGCCAGAGAGAAGCCAAAACTTAAAGGAGAGTCAGGCTCAGGAAATACTGCTTTGGTCCCATGGAGTAATTTGAAAAGGAACTCAGCAGGTGATGAGGCTGGGCATGTGGAAATAACTGGAAATTTGCACGTCTCATCCCTGTACATAGCACGCACTAGCCAACGTCTTGCATCATACTCTCTTTTTCACTAGTTTCACGTCGGGGCTGTGCTCATAATGGTTTCCTGAGTCTCAGCTTTCTGGTCCAACTTTTATGTCCCTGGGGCAGACTCGGATCCTTTATTGTCTTCACTGGGTTCTACTGAAGCTGCCTGCCGTGACTCCTCTTCTGCCCAGGAGGGCAGATTGTGTCCCCAGGGAAGCGATCCTCAACCACAGCCTTGGGATTGATGAGTGAGTAGAAGACACTAAAAAGTGACAGTCTACAGAAGGCTGCATGAAGAGAATGAGCTGAAGAGAACCATGTCCTCTGTCACTTGCTCAACTGTCGTCATTAGCTGTTTTCTGCTTGTTAACAGTGGACAGAGAGATAATAAAATGCTGCTCCATTTTGCACAGACGATTATTCCAGCAAATTTCAATACTTGCTTTGGTCTTTGTTAGTTTGGGATAAATTTAAATTACGTAAACAAAATCTTCCTTCTCCTGAATATTTCAGCTTTTATGTTTTTCCCCTTGATTGTTCTAAACCTGAATGAGAGTAGCACTGGACCTCAGATGACCTCTTATTGAGATATCTCAACGAGCTTTGCTGCAAAACATCTCAGAGGTGATTTTAACTAACTAATTAAATATTGCATGGAGTTTGAAAAATAGGTAATACATATTAATGGCAAAGTTTTCAAACAGAGCAAGAGGGTAAATGGTAGGAAGCATGTCTCCTGATTTCCTTTCCTATTTTTTATAGCAAGTCAGTGGCACAATGCAATCCAGTCTGAACGCAGATGAAAGCTGAGTTTCATACTGTGAAAAATAAATGTTTCCTATTCTGCCAATGCCATCAATTTGCAAACTATGAATATATTAAATTTACTGACAAGGAGTGACACCTGCAGCTAATTATGATATCATCAACAACAATAGGAAAAGACATAGTGAAGGAGAGTGGAGAGACAAAAACATAGCATGTTAAAGATGGGGAAACCCAGTGCCAGATGTCGACATGGATCCCTGAGATCCTTAGTCACATCTAGGTTATCCTGTGACCAGCTCGTGGAAGAACTGAGGAAGGTACTTTGTGGTGAAATGGAACATGGAAGTCAGACTCTTTCTCCATGTAGCTCTTCAGAAAAACCTCCTCCGGTGACTGCCCTATGAGAATAGTTCATAAGGGCAGCCCATATCCTCTGCTCCAGTTTTGCAAAATAATTTCAAAAAAATTTACAGGAAAACATAAAATCTGCATGGTCACGTAGAATTTCAAGAAACATCTCACATCTCCCTGGCCATCTTGACACTTTCATTACTCCCCAGCTTGAATCTAGGAACACAAGAATCTGTTTATAACACTCCCCTTTGTTGTCCCCCCCTCTCCAAACACCTATTTCCATTAAAAAAACAAAAACAAAAACAAATAAATACTCCAAAAGTCCAAAGAAAGCCTCAAGAGTATGCCTGTGCTCCAAGGCCGCTCTCAGTTTTCTTTGTAAGCTTGATTTCTCCTTGGATCTACTGGGTTTGGCCCAGAATAAATACAAAGTTTCTTCTCATGCAGGAGAGTATTCTGACCAAGAATGGTCATTGGAAATTCAATTAAGCACCTCTATAAAAGATGCTATTTCCAAGTTAAAATAGCTGATACATGGATCATAAATGATAAATTTTATCTCCATCCCAGCCCCAGCCCCTTTCCTCCTCCTTACATCCTCTAGGTTTTGAAGTCTTCCTCTAGTAGAGCTAACAAACCTCCCCATTAGGAAAGGATTCACTCCCGGGCCAATCAGAACTAGGATTTAATCATTATGCATTAGCTAATTAATAATGCAATCAATCATTTCCATTTCAATGATTATCCCACAATGGTAAATGAATGATACAGTGTGTAGCTGCCACATCAGTTCATCTTTCTCATTCTTCCCCACTCTCTTCTTCATGACCTGCTCCTCCTTTTTTTGCTATTTAATTACTAAATTTACTTAAAATTATGTACCTCTCAACTCACACACAGCATGACTCATCCTGGGGGAATCTGCCTCTCTGCCAATCCATAATTCCTGCTCTAGAAACATCATTTAAGGGGCACCTGGGTGGCTCAGTCAGTTGGGCTTCTGACTCTTGATATCAGCTTAAGACATGATCTCAGGGTTGTGACTTCCAGCCCCACATGGGGCTCCATGCTGGGTGTGGAGCTTACTTAGAAAGAAAGAAAGAAAGAAAGAAAAAAGAAAAGAAAAGAAAAAGAAATGTCCTTTAAAGATGGAGTCTAGGGGCACTTGGGTGGTTCAGTGGGTTAAAGCCTCTGCCTTTGGCTCAGGTCATGATCTCAGGGTCCTGGGATCGAGCCCCACATCGGGCTCTCTGCTCGGCGGGCAGCCTGCTTCCTCCTCTCTGCCTGCCTCTCTGCCTACTTGTGATCTCTGTCTGTCAAATAAATAAATAAAATCTTTTTTTTTTAAGATTTTATTTATTTATTTATTTGACACACAGAGAGAGAGATAACAGTAGGCAGAGGGCGGGGCAGGAGGAGGAAGCAGGCTCCTCGCTGAGCAGAGAGCCTGATGTGGGGCTCGATCCCAGGACCCTGAGATCATGACCTGAGCCGAAGGCAGAGGCTTAACTCACTGAGCCACCCAGGCGCCCCTAAATAAATAAAATCTTTTAAAAAAATGGAGTCTAAGTTCCTGGAGGCAAGGGTCTGTGTCTTACATGACTTTATATTTGCAGCTCCTGAAGCCCTATGAATTATGAGGACAACTGAGGGAGTGGGTAGAAAGGATGGAACCAGGGGTAGATGAGTGGGTGAATGAGAAGGGTGTTGTGAAATTTGAACCTGATGTACGAAATAAAAGGTTCAAAAATTTAAGACGCTCAAAGAGCATGACAGACCTCAAAAATAATAATAAAAGATAAAAGCAGCCTGTGAGATACCATGTGCAGATTCCTTAAAAAAGCAAAGCCCACAATAAACCACTGTTTCCAATACTTTCTTTTTCAAGGTAGAGGATAAAAGCCCCATATTGCTTCTTTCCAAAGTTTTCAGCTCTGAAAATTAGTCTACCTTCCAAACATGTTTGGAATAAATGAGTTGTCCATCTGCCTCCTTTGCTCCTTATTGGGAAAGATTATGCTCAGAGTCATTAGAAAAGTCATTCTCTCTTGGTTTTTCAAGAAAATTCCCAGATGTGACCTGCACATTGATAGCAGAGAATTTAGTTTGCCAGCAAGAGCCAAATTGGATTTTGGTTGTATTTTGAAGTAGAGTCGCTGTTCTTTTTTCTTATTTCAAGGGCAAATTCAAATACCTTCTTTCCTCCTGTTCACAACTGTGACTGATGGGAAACTCCACTGAAATAGAAATATTTTTTAGGTGGCAAAAATTCCAATTGACCAATATTGTTTAAAAATCCACCTGTGAGGTCCAAGCATCAAATTCAGCTCTGAAACCTTGTATCTAGGAATGCAGGATCAATCTCTCAATCTTTCCCTCAGTAATACCTCCCTAGAGAGGCTGAGTGATTATGCAAATCAGACGCTGTAAATGAAATCACTTTGTTTAAAATGACCAGTCATGTAGTGGGATTTAATCACTTGAACCCTGGCATTATTTAAACACCAGACAGCACGATCCAATGGTACGAACTGTCAATCACGGACCACACCGCATCTATTACCATCGCCTGGATGATGCCTTGCCCCAAAATAATGATAATAAATTTCAATTAGTTAAATACAAATGATGGGCCTTATTTGTTAAAGTAATTTCAGATGAGAGAAATAAATTATTATGAAATATATGTTGTCACATAAATTTGCATTTTGACTAAACACTGGGCTGTGTGGGGGAATCAAGGACACCATTAATAGATTCTCTTTACTTGAGTACAAGCAGGGATGCCAAAAACTTTCACCCAGGAGATGAGCTTCTGAAATAACTCCAAAGTACCTATAAAACGGCCAGCACAAATATAAGAGTGTGCTGGTATTTCAACTTAAACCTTTCTTCTAAAATGGTTGATAGAATTCAAGGAACAGAACTACATCAAGGGACTTCAGGAAAAATAAGTATATTAAGGAAAACTGGAAGGGAATTTGCAAACATGAAAATAGTCCTGTTGGGCTGGTAGCATTAGGGGTGGGTTTTGTTTTCTTTTATTCCTTCCAATTTTATGAATTGTCGCAATAAAAAGAAAAAGGCTCAACTGTGCACTTAAGTCCAGGGTTTGATTGATTGAGTCACAGTGCTCTGGGCATCTGCTTTTCCCCTGGAATGGCCTGCTGTTTGCAGAAGCTGTTTTGGGGTTTTTATTAAGGCCTGGAGGAAAAGAGGAAGGGGTGTGTGTGTGTACAGTTCCTTCTTATAATGCTATCCTTTTTTGCTCCAGAAGGAAGATAAGATATTTTCTTTCTACACATTCTCTCTCTCTCTTTCTCTTTCTGGTGCCTACTCTCTAGGACAATTTACTGAGAGAAATCTCCAGTCAATGAAAGATTCCCTGGTTACAAGTAATTATGTTTTCCTGTTCTATGTCATTGCCTCCACATTTGTAAAAACAGTATCAAATTCTGCAGAAATACACAATTGCTAAACCCTTTAGCAAACTTTCTAAAGCTTATTAGTAGATTAAAAGTATTTTCCAGTCACTTGCAAAAAGCTGCAAAAATATAGCACTTTGGGGGCGCCTGGGTGGCTCAGTGGGTTAAAGCTTCTGCCTTCAGCTCAGGTCATGATCTCAGGGTCCCGGGATCAAGCCCTGCATCAGACTCTCTGCTCGGCAGGGAGGCTGCTTCCCCCTCTCTCTCTCTCTGCCTGCCTCTCTGCCTACTTGTGATCTCTCTCTCTCTCTCTCTGTCAAATAAATAAATAAAATCTTAAAAAAATATATAGCACTTTGTGTTTGTAGTATAGGTCCTCTCCAAATATCATTTGAAGGTGATAAATTATGGCCTTAAATTTAAAAATAACATTGAGAGGGTAGATAGTATTGAATAGTGGAAAAAGTAGGAAATATGTATTCAAGTTCTGACTTTGCTATTCTTAGTCTCCCAGCAGGTTTTAAACTTGGTTTCTCCATCTGTGCAATGACCACAATGTTTCTTCCCTGTCTCTGTCAGAGGACCAACATGAAAATGCTTTACAAAGGTTGGCTATTATTGATGTTTTATGCAGGGATTTTTTTTTTCTTTTTCCTTTTTTTTTTTTTTTTTGTCTCTCTGAAAATCACAAAGAAGAATTTTTAGCTCTTCTCCCTAAGAAAAGGTCCTGCTCATCATAACTTACTTTAGCACATTCTCCAGCCAAGAGAACACAGTGTTCCATTTCCCCTCATGCTGGTATGCACAGACATGGACCTATGTCCAATCGGAGACCCCTTAAGCTGGAGAGGATTGTTTTCAGTGACTCATAATGCTATCTGAAGCCAGAGGGACCATCCAAAGCCACTGTCTCAGGCACTAAGTTTTTCCAAACAAGGGCTCCTTGTTGGCACTGGGCTGAACCACTCTTCACAATAAAATTTCATCCACTACAATGTCTCTGGAGAACCTTTGGTTTACTGTCATCCGTGGAAAATAGGAAGCCTGCATAATGCTTTCTAAATTCTTCCTTCATTTGGCAGGATCTTGAAACAAGTCATAGCCAAGGGCAGAAATAGTGGAAAATGAACCCCTGGCTGACTTACAAAATATGTGAGCTTGCAATTGCCTTGACATAAGGCTTCTGTATGGTCTGTCTTTTTGATTTGCCAATATTTTCCCTTAAGCATTCTGATGTGATTTTGAAGTTGTTGTTCACAATAAAAGGTAGGGATTTCAGGGTATGGCTTCTTTCCCTTCAGAAATATAGCCAGGGTGGGGTGCCATGGTGGACTCTTGGTTTCAGCTTAGGTCACGATCTCATGGATCTGACATTGAATCCTGCATGGGGCTCCACGTGGAGTGGGAGTCTTCTTGAGATTCTCTCCCTCTGCCCTACCCCACATGCTCGTGCTCTCTCTGTCTAGAATAAAGAATTCTTTAAAAATATATATATAGCCATGGAAACACAGAGTTCTTGGTCTATCCACAAGCCAGAGGAACATTCTAATGGTCTCTGGAAGATCAGGTGAGGCGCTGGGAGACAGGAGTTGGGGACATGGGCACTGATGAGGAGAAGAGGGTACAGGGCAAAGAATGCTCTGCAGACTGGGTGGGCCACCTTCAGGCAGGGTTTGTAAACAGGAGCCAAAGAAAACTGTCGGTGTTTAAAGACTAAATCAAACAAGAAGAAGCAAAACAGTGAGTGAAGACTTGGTTACGGGCTGGGGCTGAGTTTTTTCTATGCTTGGAGCAGTATTAAATTCTTAATGATCCCACTGGCTTGTTGGATTGCTGGGGGGCAGGGCAATACTCCATGATTTCTCCTTTAAAAGTTAGCAAAACCGATCCATTTCTGCCTACATGAAACATTTGGGGGGATAGATATCAATTTTATAATCATACAGATCGATAACAATTAGGAAATAGGAGGAGTACCATGAATGATAGAAAATTGCAGGAAGCCAAAAGAATATACATCCATTTCATGAACAACTAGTGAAGTTGCAGGTCAGTGAAAGATTTCCTCAAGATGGAGACCTTTGGGCTTGGCCCAGTAGGATCTCCCTCATGAGGTATGGGAGAAGGAAAAATCTCTGTGAGCTATAGAGAAAGCCAGAGTCCTCAGGAGATGGCATTAAAGAGATAATTCTGTGAGTAGAAGAATGATAAGAGAAGTTTTGGTCATGGATTACGGATTCCTAAGGACTGGGTGGGAATGTTTGGGAGGGAAGGAAATCACGGGGAGGTGGGCAAAGTTTCTCCCACTCTCCACTCCCTTCCCTTACAGTGGATGAAGCAATCCCTTCTCCACATTGGCTGCATCTTTCCAAAGTTGATCTGGGATTTTCAGCTCTTGACCCTTACCCAGCCTGATCTTTTGTAAGGAAGAACTAGAAACCCTTAATGGTAGCTGTGAATGCCCAGAGGAGTCTTACTTAACTCCTTGGGAACTTGGGAAATGTAAGGAAATCAACCAAAAGGATACTTCCTACATGATATGAGGAGCAGGGATTTGGGGTAGAGTGACGGCTGGCTCCAGTTGCCAGAAAAGAGAGCCAGTGACAGTTCGTAGTTGGGGGCTGAAAAGCCTGTAACTTGTAAAGATAAATCTCACATTGTCCCAGAGCACTTGGGTGGTAGATGTTTCATTGGTCTGGCAATTTGGAAGTTTTTTTTGCTGTATTGCACCTTTCAAAGAAGGGTCTAGTTTCTCTTTGTCCAAAATGGTAGCCACTAAGAGCATGTGGCTGTTGGGCCCTTGAAATGTGGCTAGTCCAAATTGTGAGTGCTGTGGGTCTAAAACACACACCGGATTTCCAAAGCTTAGTATGAAGACTAACATGGAAAGATCTTATTAATAATTTATCAGTTGTTTTGTGAATGGACAATGTCTTGGATCGACTGGGTTAGAGAAAGTATCTTATTAAAATGAACTTTTCCTTTTCCCCTTTTCTTCAGTGCAGCCACTAGAATGTTTAAAATCACATGTTCACAGCTGTGCCTCACCCTGTTTTTCTACTGGATAGCACGATCTAGTCAGTTACTACATCAGCTTCTCCATTTCAGCTCTTGTCCTGTCCATAGTGACTTTGCCCCACCTCCCTCATAAGGTAGAAGATCATGAGGGGAAGAGAGGAGCTACCTGATTCTGTTTCCATTTCATTATGCTGCACGCTCCTCCCCTCAACACCCTAAGACAGAGTGAAAACATACCTGTGGCCTGTCTAAACCTTAGGCTTCAGTGTCGGCATCCTTGAAGTTCCCTTCGATAGAGGGAGGGACCTGCTGCTGTTCTCTCTGTTCCTCTGAGCTCTTCATCTGCCTGGCATCCCAGACAGTTGTGCATTGAGAATTGTTCCTTCCAGTTCTGCCTTTCACAGATGTAGCTTTGGGGAAGGACCCTGCAATAGTTCTCAGGGCATCGGGGGAGAAAAGGCGGCTCTGGGCCTGGACTTTTTTCCCTTCCAAATGCAGTGTTTACAAATGCATCTGCGAAGCATGGATCATACATTTGCCACGTCTGTTCTCCTTGAGACTGGAAGAGACCTCTCCCGGGGGAATCTGCATTTCGAGATGGAATTCTTCAAAGCTCCACAAGCCTGCTCTATGGGAAAAAAAAAAAAAGAAGAAGGAGGAGGAGGAGGCACTACAGAGGTCATTTTAAGCCCAATGGCAGAGAGTGAGGACAATTTTGTGCCCTACTCCCTCTTCTTGTCAAGTCAGCCCCAAGAAATGTCCTGATTTAGTCTTAGGATGACCTATTGGAAATGGATTAAAGCAAAATTCTAAAGACACCAAAGGATTTAGGTTGAGAGAGAAGCAGATGAGTTCCTTACAGTTGTAGCAAGGGTTTCCTAAGCCCTTCCAGGGGCCCAGCCCTGTTATAAGCATTCATTTATCCAGCCTTTGCCACAGTCCTCCAAGGTAAATACAGGTGTCACTTCCATTTCACAGAAGTCTAAGCTGGGGCAAGAGACTATTAGGCCAGTTGCTTGAAGTCCCAAGCTAATAAACAACCAAGACCATGGGCAGCCTAGCTCCAGAGCCTGTAACCTCCACATGACACTATCTCCCATGTGTGAAGGCTCAGAAGCCAGCAGGATTGGCTTCATCCATCTGTTAAATCAGCAAATTTAATCTCCCCGCATATAAGTTCCCAAACTTTATGTGCCTAGAGACATTTTTGTAGCCTCTGAAATATTCATGCTCCTTCCTACACTTAATTCAAGCTGCTTAGAGTGCCTGGGCCTCCCTCCGTGATGGTGGAGACGATATTGTGATGACTTCCCACATCTGTTATTTTAATCTTCCAGACACGAGGCCCTTTAAAATGTAAGTTTCTTGAGGGACAGGTTTTTCTTATTTGTCATCATGTTTTCAGTTCCCTGGATGGTGCCTGGACCTCCCTCCCAGTCCTACTGAAGGAGAAATCAAGAATTAATAGCATTCCTTTCCCGAAGAACTAAGGGGACAGTTACTCAACAGAAGATAATATTCTTTATTATCTCTTACATAATCTTCTAAATTCTTTTCACCTCAGAAACTTTAATTACCAATAGGCAAATGTTTCTCTAATTATTTGGACATAATTCCGATGTCACAGTCAAATAATTGGACTTGTAAATTTTAACAAGAATAACTGCAAGCAAGTAAATAAACTAGATAATGCAAACATTCCTGTTTAACAGGCTTTCTTGGATGAAAAAGAAATATTTTTGGTAACTGATAATTTCGGAGAACCCATTATATTCTATTCATTGCATTTATCCCTCCTCAAAAAGCCTAAAACAAGTGTTCATTTTTTATGAGTCAAAATTGCAACATGTATAAATAATTGGTTTTCAATGATGCATGCAAATAATATCAGAATTTGTTTTAAATGTAGAAGCAATTGTGGGATATAATTACAGTGTATGCAGTTCATTAATATATATGGACCCTCTAATGGATGTTCATTGTTTCCTGGGAATCAAAGCTGGCAGGTCAGATCCAAAGAAGATAATTTCCCCTGGTTGTCAAAAGGATTATAGTCTCAAAAGCAAATCAATAGCCATATCTAAATCAATTGCAACATTTAGAAGGGCGAGACCCCCTGAAAACCCAAACCCCAATTTGGTGAATGTTCAGAAAGTATTATTAATTATAGGGATATAAAATATGCTATTTAAAGCTTACGTCTTCTCAGTTGACCCCTCTCCCTTCCATTTTAGCGGGTAGTAGACAAAAAAAGAGCACATGGGCTTTCGTTTTAGTGTTTGGGGATGGATTTAAAAAGCTTTTTTATTTATATAACGTGTGTGTATTTTGTGCGGACCGCCTCACAACCATGGCTGGCATCATTGCAAAATTCATAGTGCTTTCTGAGTTTTGCAAAATTTTCCGACTTTGGCTTACTCACATTTGTAATTCTAAACTGCAATTAAAATTCTGTGGCTTTGTGCCATTTGCTCTGGAGCATTCCCTTTGGGTAACCTGCAAAGATGGGGCAACGAGTGAGTCCTTGTGAACTCTGCTGGGCTAGCCAGGTTAGCTTCAGATATCAGCTTTGGAAGTGAAAGTGCACAGGCTCAAAAGCCCCTGGGCACTGCCTGCCGGGTTCCTTAGATTACCCACTTCTGGGACCATCCCTGTCCCCACCTCTAAGCTAATGTAACATGTATGCTCATCTTGAAGTCTCCAAAGAGGGGTTAGTCAGATGGAGAAGGGCAGGGATGGGGAAGATATTCTGAGAGTGCAAGCAACCTGTGAAATTCCCAAAGGCCAGAGAGAGTCGGCACATCTGAGGAGCCGAGAGAGTAGGTTGGAAATGCTGGGGTGTTGTTCACATGGGACGGTGAGGCCAGGGCTGAGATCGCAGAGACGTGGGCATAACCTACACTGCCATATCCAAATTAGTTGCGACACTTAGCATAGCAAGCGTGACTCAAAGCTCAGACCCCGGTTTGATCAGTACACAGAAAGAAATGTTAATTATAAGGATATAAAATACACTATGGAAAGCTTGCCTCTTTTCATTTGACCCCGCCCTTCTATTGTAGCGAGTAGAATTGGATAAAGGGGTATATTGGCTTCGCTTTAAGCTTTGTTCCGGAGAACAAGCTGTTTACTGAGATTTTTGAAAAAATGAGAACGTAACTAGTTTTTTGATCTCAGAAAAGAAAAAGTGAGCTCTAAAGATGCTGTAGTGGAGAGAAAGAGGAGAGGTGGATGGGTAGATCTTCAAGATGTAAAATTAACAATGTTTGGATGACTCCATGAAGGCGTGAAGCTCAAGTTTCTTGAAAAGCTAACTTGAAGGATGAGAGTCACTGGTCAAAGTACGTATTAAGTATTCTAGTTATTATTAGAGAACATATATGCACAAGGGGACCCTTACTTACAAGAGAAGTTAACCCAACTTTATAGAGCTAGTAGTATAGAACTCTCTCATGTGCACAACCAGAAGAGGAAAAATAGCGACACTAGTAAAAACAACAAACGACGTCTACCTCCCAAACCCCAGAGATTCTAGTTTAACTGGTTAGGATGGGTCCAGGCACTTTTTAAAAAATTGTGATTAAAAAAAACCCCAATGTCAAGTCTACTGTCTTAACAGATTTTAAGGGTGCCCTACAGTGTTGCTAACTATATGCACATTGTTGTACAGCAGAAATTTGGGGAACTTTTCCATCTTGCATCACTTAAACTTCCTACTCATTGAAGAGGAACACCTCCCTACCCCCACCCCCCCAGGGCCTGGAAACCACGTGCTGCTTCTCTGACTTTGACTACTGTAGATACTCTGTACAAGTAGAATCATGTAGTGTTTGTCCCTCCGTGCCTGGCTTATTTACTTGGCACAATGTCCTCGAGTTTCATTCACATTGTAGCATAAGACAGGACTTCCTTCTTTTTCAGGGTTGAATATTAATATTCCACTGTTTGTATGTACCACGTCTTCTGTATTCATTCATTTGCTGACGAACATTTAGGTTGCTCCCTCATCTTGCTTTTGTAGACAATGCTGCCATGAGAGATGGAGTGCAAATATCTCTTTGAGATCCTGATTTCTTTTCGATGAATCCCCAGAAGAGGGACTGTTGAATCATATGGTAGTTCTATTGTTAATTTTTTTTTGTATATTTTATTTATTTATTTGTGTGTGTATGTGTGTGTGTGTGAGAGAGAGAGAGAGAGAGAGAGAACAAGCAGGGGTAGCAGAGGCAGATGGAGAAGCAGGCTCCCAACTGAGATAGGAGCCCGATTCAGGACTTGATCCTAGGACCCTGGGATCATGACCTGAGCCAAAGGCAGGCACTTAACTGACTAAGGCATCGAAGCATCCCTCTTTTTAATTTTTTGAGGAAAACCTATTTTCCATAATGGCTGCACCATTTTACATGCCTACCAACAGTATACAAGTTTCAACTTCCCCACATCCTTGCCAATATTTATTATTTCTGGATTCCTAAAATTTTTTTTAAAAGAATTTATAATGGCCATTCTAACGGGTGTAAGGTGATAGCTCATTGCGGCTTTGATATGTCTTTCCCTGATGATGAGTGATGGCGAGTATCTGTTGACCATTTGTATCTTTCTTGGAGAAATGTCCAAGTTTTTCGGTCAGTTATTTGGGTGTTTTTGCTATTGAGTTGTAAGAGTTCTTTATATACTTTCGTCATTTACCTCTTATCAGATATATGGTTTGAAGGTATCTCCTCCTATTCTGTAGGTTTCCTTTTCATTTTGTGATTGTTTCCTTTGATGTGCAGAAGCTTTTGACTTCCGTGTAGTCTCCCTTATTTATTTTGTTATTATTGCCTGTGTGTTTCGGTGTCAGAGCCAAGAAATCATAGGCATTAGGTGCTTTTATAAAGATCCTCTGGAACAACTTCAGTGTGCAGTCAGGAGAATCACTGGTCTAAATTATACCTTGCTCTGACAAGTGGTTCCACTTGGCCATGAACATTCTGTTGGTTAAACAGGCTAGCAGTTAACCACATTTATTGTCTTTTTGGCATGGTGATCCCTAGAGAGAGAGATAGATCTTCACATCTGGGTTGGATAAGAATGAAATGTAGTTTGAAAAAGCACCTTCAGTATTGTTATCAAATTTTCTTTCCGAATAACAATCTTTTTCATAATTTAAACTAGAAAAAATAGTAATGCTCAAGAGCATCTTTTTCACTCCTGAGGTATTCAGTGCTTCTAAAGGGGGGGGTGTGTGGGTGATGTATTTTGCGTATAGCAAATTTAAATCTTAGGAGATGGTATCTGCAATGGAATTTTTAAAAGTGGGTTTAAAAATTCAGGAAAGCAAGTGTAGTGAGTCTGTCTCTGATTTGGTGGGCATGCACCTTCATTTATGTAATATTTACTGAGTGCCTCCTAAGCGTCCGCACCTTTGCTGAGCCCTTAGCTGTGATGTTTCCAAGCTACCAGGCCAAGGAGGTAGGGACCATACCCATTTTACAGATAAAAGTGTGGCAGAGAAACGTACACAGTTCACAGTTCTAAAGTGGCTAGAATGTCAGTTCCATAAGGGCAGATTCTTTTTTTTTTTTTTTCCAAAGATTGTATTTATTTATTTGGGAGAGAGAGAGAGCATGAGCAGGGGGAGGGGGAGAAGGAGAAGCAGACTCCCCGCTGAGTAGGGAGCCCAATACGGGGCTTGATCCCAAGACTCAAGGATCATGACCTGAGCCAAAGGCAAAAACTTAACTGACTGAGTGACCCAGGAGCCCCCAGAAGGGCAGATTCTTTGTCCCATCTGCTGCTGTACTCCCAGATTCAGGACAGCGTTAGGCTGACTAGAACCAAGCACTCAAAATGTCTATACGGAAGAGGCTGAGCTGGAGATTGGGTGTGCTCATGTCAGCTGTCGGGACCCACTGTTTTTCCCTCCCGCCTGGAAACTCTCAGCTCTTCCTCTCCCTGGCTAGCCTTGTCTCCCCGCCCCAACCCCTGAGTTTAGGGGAAGCTGTGTCCCCCTCCCCCCACCCCCATTCCCACCCCAGGTGGCTTTGCAGGGCTGCCTTTTTCTGTGAGGCTGTGAGGGCCATCAACTGGGTCCTTGAGTGCTCGCTGTGGTGGGGGGAGGGGGGCATTTATCCACCCAGGAAATACCCACTCACATACTGAATCTGGTTGCTCTGGAAGGTTGGGTAGGAACAATTGCCACTGTGTGTCCACAGGCCGGGAACTCAACAGCATTTAACAAAATATTATGCCAGCGTAGGAGAAGAGCAAAAATCGTAAGAGTGTTTAAGTGAAAATATGCGGAAAGAAAAATCTACAGAATGCCCTGTGTTAGCAAGGCGATTTTAACTTCGTCCCTTAACTGAATTTATGTTCCCTTGTATTTTAACAATCTTTGTGCTATTAAGTGACACTGTTTCCAAAATATGCCTGATGAGATCAAAAACACTGCCTTGTTTCTACAGCTTAAATATGAAGGCTTCCTGTGGGGGGTGGTGTAGAGGAGGAGAAATGGAAAATGCTTACTGTTTTCTATAATTTTTATTTTTATCATTTTAGAGCACTCCGAGGAGGATTTGGGAAATCTTCATGTCACTCTCTTAATAAAGCCACAGTGAGCACTTAATGCTGCTTCCACTTCCCACACACAAACTTTCTAATTATAAAAGGACCTTTTCAGACTTATTCAGGGCATATAATCTTATTTGTGGCTCCTAATTGGAGGACTGTGTTTGTTGAAAAGAACAGAAGTCTTCAGTCATTTAGAATAAAGCTGGCTCATCAACCCCTGTGGGAAGAAAAGAACTATTTATTTTATCCGTTAATCCCAAATACAAACACAATAAAGCTGTCTTTTCTAATAGTGACCTATTTCATGTTAAATTGGGATAGAGCTAGCTTTGCTCAATAAGACTATTGTGGTCAACAAAAAAGTCAATCTTATTAGGATTCCCATTGAATACCTTCCAATAACTTATCTTTTAAAATGCTGAACCCAAAGCCCAGCTGAATTCTTTATGTTGCCAGACACAAAATGCAAATCTGGAATGAAAATAACCTCAACTAGTGAGCCCCATCTAGTGACGGGGAAGTAAATTGCTGGTCAGAAACCTGGGCTGTAATTATCCCACATCTTTTAACCTGAACCTTTAATTCTTCTCTTTGTGCCCAGGCCCTTATGTTTCATTTTTTTTTCTCTCTCTCTCCCTTTCACCTAGCCTCTTATTTCTAAGAATAGACAACTTTTTATACCCAGCAATTTTCTTCTTGATAACTTGAATTCCAGTCTCTAAAAAAATTAACATTGCTTAAAACCAGCCAGATTTCTGCATTTATATTGAATTTTAACACATGAGCGGTCATCTCTCTTGAATAGTATTACATGGTACTTACAGATTAAACTGTATTTGATGTAAATAATATTATTCATTTACCAATTGTATGTTATCAAAAGACCACAAAGAATTTTTTTACTCGTAAGAGCTTTAGAGGAGCAAGACCAATTCATACAAAAATCCAGTGAGAGATCTAAGGGGATTAATGGGTTCAAAGTCTATTTTCTTGGGCAATATCACCATTTGACAACCGTGCTGGCTTGGAGGTTGGTTTCTTTTAGCTGACTACGTAAGAAGTTAATTTTGGTGTGTCTGCATTCCACGTTTCTGCATTTCTTGACTTTTACTACCACAATAATAAACATGTCAAAACTGTATAAGGCTACAGCGGGGATCAGCTCCAATCATACATGGGAAATGCTTTTGCTAATGATTCTGCCTTATAAATGCAAACCTTCTTTGTTCCCAGAAGGAAAAAAAAAACAAGTTGATAATAGCCATGTGTCATTTTAAAATGAAATAGAACATATTCCTCAATTTATCCACACTTGAGTTACTTCCAAAATATCTTTCCACTAGCCTCTGTGCTCAAATGCCAGAATCAGACCTAGGTATAGGAGTTTTCTGGGTTATGGAGGAAAGAACAAAGGACTCAAGTTCAAGTCCTAATATTGCCCTTCACCGGCTACCTTGGGAAAGTCACAGCTCTGACCAAGGGGTCATGGGCTTAGGCTATGGAGAGGATAATTGCGGTTTCTTTACCTTTCAGCTGTTGGGCTTTAGACAAAATTCTTCCCCAAGCTTCAACTAGCTCAGTGTATATCCTATTTCCTTCATAGAGCTGTTAGGAGAGTTGACTGAACCAAGTATGAGAAGTGCTGAGCTCAGGGTCTGGCACAGTAGAGGGCTCGGTAAATATTGCTACTTACAAAATGAGAGGACCAGCCTCCGCCTCTCAAGACTGCCGGGGAGACTCAATGAGGGGACGAGTGGGAGAACACGTTGGTCGACTCGAAGGCATTCTGTTATGTTATGGGTGAGGACAAAGCTGGACCTGCTTTGAGGCCTCAAAGAAAGAAGGAGCTGGTTGTAATCGAAGAACATGAGGGTTTCATTGATCTGCACGAGCTTTACGGGCTGAACAGACTTTTTGTAGGTCGAATGATTTGTACCCTTTGGCTTACATCCTGCTTGGGGTTGTAAGTTTCTGAAGGGAGTAGAATGATGGAGCTGGAAGGGAGACTGCATAATTTGGTTTCCTCATTTTCTTGGAGGAAAAAACCCAATGCTCCTTTCTTCTTCAGAGCTCTTTGTGCCCTTGAGATTATTTAAGAATTTAAAATTATTGATTTGGGTGTCTGCCTTTATTTCTGGGCTGGAAGCCCCCTGAGGCCAGGGCCATGTCTGTTTGGTCCACACTGCTGCCCAGCACGGTGTGTGGTATGTTGTCTACATGTGGTAATTACTGACCAGCTCCGAGAGGTCAGATACCAAGGAAGAGGAGAGCATGGACTCTGCAGGGAGGAAAAGCTGGGTACAAATTTGACCTCTCTGGGTCACTTCCTGTGTGACCCTGGGCAAGTTACCTAGCTCCTCTGATCCTCAGTTTCTTTATCTATAAAAGAAGACTGACACTGCCCGGATCTACTTCATAGGGTTGTTGCAGAGATTAATGAGCTATTTCATGTAAAGTGCCTGAAACATTGTAACTCTATTCATTTATTTAAATGCCGGAGATCACAAAGCCAATTAGAGGGAGTTCTGGAACCAGCATCTTACCTACATCTTGCTCTTTTATTTTTTCTATTCCTCCAGTACCCCTCAACCCCTCTGCCTAGACCACTTTCCAAGACCATTAGTCTAATCAGACAAAAATAGTGAAACAAAATCGAGTATTGGGCTGTTCACGGAGAGCTGCCTCAATCACTCAATGTAGTACCGGGAGTTTCAAGAACTCGTCTGAATGGTGGCAAAGGGCTTATTATTGCTAATAACCTCCCAGTGTCTGAAGCACAAAGCTGAACGGAGTATTTCATATTTTGCTCTAACAGTGGGTCCTTAAAGGTTTGACTCTCAGATGCAGACATGGCTGCATTATGAAATGGCATGTTTAAAAATATCCCTGCGACTCACTCCTAGATGACTTTTAGCGAGTGAACTAACTGTTAGCCTTCTGGAAGATTAGATGTCAAGATAATTAGCCCCCTGCCACGTGGACTATTTTTTTTTTTTCCCCTCTGAATCTCATTCTCCTTTCTTCTGCAGGCCTCTTCGTTGACACAGTTCATTATTACTTTATGCCTGCATTCTTCTACTTCGTTTCAGCACCTTTACAAACCACCTCCTTTTCATGACTAATCACACCTAACACTCCATTCACACCCTTAAATTTGACATTAAATTTTGCAATTCAGAATGTATCCAAATATTATGGCAAACAAAGAGTGGGTTAGACAGGTAAACCAGATATGGAGTATTGTTTATGATAACTCATCCTCTCTCTCTCTCTCTCTCTCTCTCTCTCTCACTGGTCCTCAAAAGTCCTGGTGTCCTGGGAACAATGTGAAATGCATGTTTTCTCATTTCATGTCATGGGCAGAGGTCTGGGAACTTCTTATTTCATTGTTGGATGCGGGGATCTGGAGTTTTCCCATCATTATTCCAAATGACCAGACCTGGCCTCATGCAACTAGGGAGTAACTTTTCTATCATAAATGCAACCAGTGAAAAGTCACACTAGAAAGAATAAGATGGAATGGGGAATTATCCAAAGGAGCCATACAATTATAGAAACGTCTGGCTGAAAGGACTCTGAAAGGCTATCTGTCCACCTCCCTGTACATCAGTCTTGCCCTGCACTGGTCCGACAGGTGATTTTGACCCCTATTTCGAAAAATACACAGGATACCAGGTCTCTGCCCTCCATTTAAGTAGGTTCTTCACTTATGCTGCTTACTACCTTTTCTCCCTCCTCTTCAGACTCTTTTCCTTCCGTTGTCAGGCAGAAGAGTAGGTTAGTTTCATGCCCTGTGGAAGTACCGATGTCCCCCAGGCAGATGATTTCACCCCTGAGCTGCCTTTCCTGCCCACGACCTATGGACTTTGCTCTCCAGCTCCTCTGGTCCTTGCCACAGTTTGATTAATTGTGAAAAGTCCAAGATTTCCTGAAAATAGTCTTGAGCTGAACCAGTGTTTGAGGTAGGAAAAAAAAAAAAAGAAAAAGAAGGACAAGGAAAGTTTTCCTTCCTTTTCTCTCTCCTCCGCCGTCATCATGGCACCACTCCTCGGATGCTGACCCCTCCCTCCCCGCACTTTCCCCTCCCCACCCCCACTTCCAACCTCCCCAGCTTGGAGAAGGTGAGGCATGATCCAAGTGCAGTCACACGGCTCCCAGTTCTGTGTTCCAACCCCAGTCCAGCCCTTCTCAAAACTCTAAGGAAGGGCCTGGGTCCCAAGAGTTTTCTAAGATTCATGCAGACCCAGCGAGTACTCGCTGGAGACCTAACACTTGCAGGGAACTCTTCCTACCCCACTCCCACCTGCAATCTTGCATATAGGTCCTGAATTATTTTAAAATGCTGAGCATGACTTGAAAGATAGTGACAGGCTGAGCTATTTTTGGCACGCATCTGCCTTAGTTTTGTACACCAGCGATCGGTCTATTGAACTCTGAGGGGTCTGGCAACACGTAATGGAAAGAACACTCATTCGGGGGTCAGGCCAAGTTCCATCTGATGCTCTCCTATTTCATCTGCTGTCCAATGATTTTGTCGGGCTGCTTCAGGTTCCTTCGGTGTGAAGTGGAGCTAATACTGACTGATCTCTGTTGCGTGCACGCTCTGTGCACCGTGCTGCGCTAGGATGGCAAGGTGGCCGGTCTCAGGGTCTCTGGTCTGAGGGAGCTCACAGCACGAAGACAGCAGCAGCAGCAGGATCACGTGAGACCCTCCATGCCTATCCAAGCCCAGAGCCACAGCAGGATTGGATGAAGATGTCAGAGGACCGAAGCACTAAGAAGATTAGGGGGCTGCCACCCCCTGTCTATAATTAAAAATAAAAATGGTACCAAACCATAATTAAGTGTAGAGAAGAAGAGCAATGTTCTGATATTAACCCCGCTGGGATGACAGCCCAAGTGCTTCTTTTGAAATATCAAGTTTCACATTCTTTTCAAAAGGATGGATTTTTTGGGGGGAGGGGGGTGTCTTCATTTTGCAAGGCAAACAGTCTGCCTAGAGGGTAACATAGCACAACTGTAAGGGCTTTCCTAATGCTCAGCGAATGCACCAGAATCTGGGCAGAGAGCAGAGAAGCCGGGGGGTCTGGATGTCCCACTCTTGACCCAACAGATCACACAAAGGATGGAAAAGTGATGGCAGCTTTTGAGACAAGACGGAATCGCCTTTTTAAAAAGTTGAAATTCATTCCAAACATATGGAATATCCCCGCCGCCCCCCGCCACCCAAACTGGGGTGGACTTTTCACAAATGGGACAGAAGAGAGGCTATATTTAGATTAACAAGTTGTAGAGTCGATTCTATATTGGGTCTGGAGAAATGACCTCACTATGGACTTGTGGCCTCTTGTTCTGCTACCATGGAGACTAATTGCCAGAGACGATGGTGACAGGAGACAGTCACCAGGGTGCAAAGACACTTGTCTGTGGTGGTTCTTTCCTTTCTCTGGAGGAGAACTTGCTCTCTGAAAGACACAGACTGGCGCTAAGGCAAGGTGAGCAGGACCTGCAGACGCTTCCCTGGGGATCTAGCTAACAGCCCACATGCTTGGAGCCGCTCACCTTTCTACTCCAAATCAGAGAGAAGCCCCAGGAGAGTCCCCGCAAGCCCGCCAGGGAACTTTCTCGAGCAGAGATGAAAACTATTTATGTAGCCAATGTAAAAAGTTAATAAAATCCATTTTATAGCCCATCTAATTAGATTTCCATTACATCCTGTTCTGTTTCAAAACATGTATTTTTTTTTCTTTTGAATCGTTAGGCAATAAAGAGTCAAGCCATTTATCAAGCGGTGTCTTCTAATTCCTTTAACATGTTTTACCATTTTCAGGAAATACTGTGGCTTCTATAATTAATCTCCCAGTAGAAGCTGTTTGAGAAAGACTCCAGTCCAGCAGAAAGAAAAGTCCTTTCTTCATGGGAGTTTTTGGGTTCTGGTGAGTGGGAACGTTCAGAAACAGACACCGGCTGTATTATTTGCTTGTAGATACTGCAAACTGTTCGTTTCAGATAACGAAGGGGGGGGGAAATAGCATACAGTCTCACTCTCAAAAAACTGTCTTGTGGGGGCACCTGGGTGGCTCAGTGGGTTAAAGCCTCTTGCCTACGCCTCCGGTCATGATCCCAGGGTCCTGGGATCGAGCCCCATATCGGGCTCTCTGCTCCGCAGGGAGCCTGCTTCCCCCTCTCTCTCTGCCTGTTGCTCTGCCTACTTGTGATCTCTGTCAAATAAATAAATAAAATCTTTAAAAAAAAAAAACTGTCTTGTGACCCAGCTGGTACTAAATGGGCCCCACAAACAACTCGGGGTTGTGGTGCATCAGAGAAGCTCTCCAGTGCAAGCAGGCTTTCCACAGTTCTCACACCTGGCTGGAGACCTGGAACCCCGGAGCTGGAGGAATGGGAGGGGGGGTCCCACCCCCAGACCCACCAGCCCTGGTGGCCTTGACCTTAGTAGGACGAGCCAGCCCTTAGCACTGTCTACGTTATCAGGCTATGTTCCGAACATTTACGCTTATTCAGTCTTGCAATCCTCATGGCAACTGAGGAGAGGTACTGAGAGAACGCTCCGTGACGTGTCAAGGGCACACTTTCCAAGGGGTGAGTCCAGGAGCTGAGCTCGGGGGGGCTGGCTGTGTCCTGTCGGTTGCTGTGCTCTGGGCTGCTGGGACACTATCTGTTCGGGCCATCGCATGTGCTCTGGCGGGGGGCAGACTCAGCCAGGCCTCCACTGTGCAGGAGAGGAAACGGAGGCACATGGAAGGATGCCAAATGACTTGTCCAAAAAGTCATGTTCAAGATGGCTAGGAGCTCATTCCTTGCCTTTTATTTTTTATCTTTTAAGGATTTTGTTTATTTATTTGAGATAGAGAATGAGAGAGAACACGTTGGAGGCAGACGGAGAGAGAGAAGCAGGCTCTCCCCTGAGCAGGGAGCCCGACATGGGCCTCTAGCCCAGGACCCCGGGATCATGACCTGAGCCAAAGGCAGAGGCTTAACCAACTGAGCCACCCAGGCACCCCCATTCCTTGCCTTTTAGACCAACTTTTCCTACATTCCAGCCTCGTATCCTCTTTATTCTCTTCATGAAAAAAATAAGATAAAATCAAGAAAACCAAACCTGTCACTTTGCTTCTTTCTATGACTTGTCTGCCTGGGTCCCAGGAAAGGGTGGAAGGCTTGGTTGGCCTGTATCACTGAGTAGAGCAAATTCCACTCCAGGCCTAGGGTCTTCTCCAAAACAGCAGTGGCTTTGTTCCTCGAAGGCAAATATATGGTTGGTTTGGCCTCCCACCTAAATAAAAGGTTTTGAAATGGTTTAATCTCATCCTCAGAGAGGTTAATAACAAATATTGGGGAAGTGCTCCTATATTTAGGGTATATACATAGGATCTAGAAAACCATTTGACTCTGGAGGATCTCCAGAAAATGTTCTGGGTTTCTCCAAGACATTTGATGGGACAATTATATCTGACTCTCCAGTATCAAGGTTACATTTCTGCTTGTTTCATTTTGGTTTTTAAACAATCATTCTGAGGGCTCAGCGGGCTTTTGTGGGCCAGCCTGACCCCCAGATCAAGCTCATTCTGAAGACACTGAGGCATCATTTCATTTGCCTGACAACCTCATACACTTACTGGCATATTCCTTCCCACATGAGGGGAAATCTCAGTTGTGATGAAACCACAGGCAACACAACGCACAGGTTGGACTCCGTCTCTAACAATGTCATTTGATTAAACAGGAAATCATCTTCACGCAAGGAAAATCTTGAGTCTCTTGAATGCCCATCTGTATTCATCAGAATTCAGCAAACAGGAAGATGGCCCACAGCCAGTGGATATTTAGGGAGTTGAATAATGAGACCATTTACAAAGATGGGGGCAGGTTCAGGTTGGTGCAGTGAGAGACGGTGCAGTGCCCCAATCTAGCACCACCAAGGAGCCATCATCTTATTATTATTATTATTATTTAAGATTTTATTTATTTATTTGACAGAGAGAGAGAGATCACAAGTAGGTAGAGCAGTAGGCAGAGAGGGAGGGGGAAGCAGGCTCCCTGCTGAGCAGAGAGCCCAATATGGGTCTCAATCCCAGGACCCTGAGATCATGACCTTAGCTGAAGGTAGAGGCTTAACCTACTGAGCCACGCAGGTACCCCGCCATTACCTTAAAGGGAACAGTTAAGGGAAACCAGAAAGTGAACTGTGTGGGGAGATGCACAGGACAGGAGCTGTAGGTTCTTAGAGGGACACAGAAACCCATGGTGAACCCACATGGTGAACCCACATGGTGAACCCACATGGAGATGGGAATGACTACTACAGCCACAACTTTCCTCTGGTCTGTTGGCCAAACCCAGCCAGGGAGAGGAGCATCCTACAGTGGCAGACCACAGGGGACAAGCTGCCAGGAACCCAGTACAGGGAGAGGGGGCAGTGGGGAGAGGCCCAGCTCATCATTTTATTACATTTCTGAGCTACAATAACATCTGCATACTCTCCTGCTATGACATGAGTAGTTTATTAAAGAAGTGATTGGGGGGGAGGGGAAGCCCTCCCACATACCTGAAATTAGGTGGCCATTTGATGCTTACGGCAGAAATTGGTGCTGTAAATTCCTCATTGTGTTTTGAGTCAGAACTGGATACACCCAAGGGTTTCAGATATATGAACCTACAAACAGGGGAAGAGAATCAGTAGAAATCTATTCCTTCTGGGATGATGGTCAGGGTCAAAATTAGATAGAAACACAGGTTTAAGAAAGAGGGTCTTAGAAGTTTCAAGTCATTGGCATAAACTCTCTGGAGGCATCCACTGCATTGAGAATCCCATATTTTAATGGACTCAACAAAGCCTGGTTTTGTTTCATCCTACACTGTTTTGTCTGGTTTTTCTGAGTTTAGGCAAAAGGCCAACCAGAAAGAGGAGAGATGGGGAAGTCTGAAGAAGCATCCTGGGGCATTTTAGAAATGTCAAGGATGCCAGAAGTCAATTAGGATATAAAAAGATTGTGGTGAACCCCATTTCCAATCACGTGGTAAGAGCCCCTCTTGGCAAAGACAAAGGGCCAGGAGGTAGTTGGATAAGAACATGATATGGTGCTAGAAGAAAAGGCTTTAGAATCCACCTGTTAGCTGGGTCACCTTGAGCAAGTTTGAGAACCTACAGAAGCCTCAGTTTCCTATTCAGGTAAATGGGGACACTCCCTGCCTCTCCTCGGGTTGCTTTATGAATTAAACGAGATCATGTATTTAAAATGTTTGAAACAGTATCTAGCACATAATTGGTGTTCAACATATAGTTTGTATGTGTCTGTAAACTTACTCATCTATACGAGTGAGCTTGTATATGTGCATATCTGTCTCTACTAGAACCAGTCGGTCTTAATGAGCGGTGGGAGCGGTCATGACTGATCACAGGGCCCTGTGGTTGTGAGAACTAAAAGTGTGACAAAAGACTCTTCGTTCTTGCTCTTTCCATTTACCCCCTCCCAAAACAAGCTAGCTCTCTCTTTCTAGCTGTGTTCCAAAATTCTTCTTGACCATGTAGCCTGACACACATATACCTATATACACACTTTAGAGACTTTTCTTCTTTAAACGCTTCAGATTGAGGGGTGCCTGTGTGGCTCAGTTGGTTAAGCATCTGCCTTTGGCTCAGGTCATAATTCTAGGGTGGAGGGATCCAGCCCCTCATTGGGCTCCCTGCTCAGCTGGGAGCCTGCTTCTCCTTCTCCCTCTGCCTGCAGCCTCTCCTGCTTGTGCTCTCTCTCTCCCTCTCTCAAATAAACAAATAAAATATATTTTTTAAAAATCTGATTGAATAATTAATTATACACTTATTAATTTAATTTAAAAATGTCCAGAACTCAGGGTAGCATAACAAAGTCTCAGATGCTCCAGCTCTCTCTCGGCCCTCTCTCTTCTCACAGATTGCTTTATGGTGGAAATGACTTTTTTCCCCCCAAAGGTCTTGTATGATTGGGGGCACAAAGGTCGGAAAATTTTGTTTCATGCATCTAATTTTGGCTAGAATGTAACTAAAGATTTCAATGTAGTGGATACATTTGCTTCCTTCACTTATTACTGACTGGAGAATGCACTGTGGTCTCTTTGTGAGTGTTGGTTTAAAGATGTTATATATTTTCAACATTTTTAAGAGATTTTAAAGTGTTTGCCTTGGGTGATTAAAGCAAACACAAAAGGTTCCACAATTCTGCCAGCTCCTTAGAAATTTCACTCTTGGGCCCATATCCTTGAAAGGTATTGACCCCTACAAGCAGCTAATAATGTAAAAGTTGACAGTCCAGTTTAACCTTTTAATTGTATTCTGTGCATCATGCATTTGACCTTCTGGAGACAACTTGATGAGTTTCTGCCATATTAATTACTCCATGCTGTTTTGCACTGAACCTTTTACAATTCAAACCTAGTGGGTGAAGGCAGGAACATTTCTAGGCTCCAGGGAAGAAGGCAGAATGGCAATTTAAAAGTCCTCACAGAATTTTCCAATAGTGGGCTTGTTTTCTTTCCCTAAAACGGTGAGCAGAGACCTCTGGAGTGATCTTCTATTTATTGTACTGTGTTACCTCTTGGCAGATTTTTAGCGTCTTTTTTCCTAAAATATCTTTGAAACTACCAAGCCTTATCTGGAATAACTTCTTTATATTATTATGCATTCCATAATCAATATATTTATTACCATGCAATACTACCTCTGACACCCAAGTCTTCCAAACTGTCTAAAGTGTCATTACTGAGGTCTAATGTGCAAACTTTTATTTAATTTTCCACTCCTAAATATTCCTCATCTGGCTTTGGATTTTGTCTTCCTGATGAGCTAGACGCTAGTCATGATTCCTGAAAGAGCTTCCTTCCTCTCTGTTTGTTAGCCTACAGACAGTTTAAGCCTTCCTTCCTCTCCTTTATGGGGAGCAAGAAGTCATCTGCGTGGTCATTGTCATCACCCTGTACTCAGGCTTCTTCAGGGAATATTTTGAGCCATTTCAAAATTAGACCTGAACATTTCCAGGGGCTGCATTTGGAAGGCTGCTGACAGCCCAGCCTCTTCTTACACACCACGTGGGAGGATTAAACTGGAAGTCCCATGTGCCAAAGCTGGATTCTAGAATCCAAATTTTTCCTTCTTCCTGCCTCCCCCTGCCACCATTACTTCAGTCTTTTGATTCAACAACACTCTCTAGCTAGACTTTCTGAAATGACACCGTGCGATTGGATGGGGTCAAATATTTGGATGGACTCTCAGGTCTTCCGTTGACATCCCATGTGTCTCCGTTTATGGATGCATATCAGGTGCGTGCTTTGTGCCAGGCAATGTGTAATGCCATTCACACTTAATGCACACGGCAATCCTGTGGGAACAGTACAAGGATGGATACTCTGCCGATGGGAAATAGCTCAGAGGACTGAAATACTCATCAGACCAGGTTTAAATAATTTCCCTGAGCTACTACTGGTGGACCCAAAATTAACACACCGCTTTTCCTGACTTCAGAGTGTATGCTTTAAACTGCTACACCATCCTGAAAATCTCACGAACTTAGTCAAGGCCCTTGGCTTTTTTGGCACCTGTCCTGGGGTGCAGCGAGTGGGAACTCAAGCTGGAGCCAGACTGCCTGGACCTGAAATCTGTCCCCTTCACTTACTGGTTGTGTGACATTGGCCACGTAACTTCATCTTTCCATGCTTTGGTTTTCTCATTTGCAAAATGGGGATAAAAATATTATAACCCCAAATTCCTTGGGCCACGTGGAGGACTAGATTCAGGTAAAATACTGTAAGTCAGTCCTGACATGTATTAGGTGCTCTTTAAAAGCAACGGTAATAAAACAGCTTAATAATATTAGCAACTATTGTGATTTGCCTTATTTGTCAAAAATAAGTTGATGGGAGCAATTGTGTCTACCCAAATTGATCACTATGAAGGATGCTTGGCAAGATTCTCTGTGATTATCTATTACTGATAAAATCCTCTTGGGGCGCCTGGGTGGCTCAGTGGGTTAAAGCCTCTGCCTTCAGCTCGGGTCATAATCCCGGGGTCCTGGGATCGAGCCCCACATCGGGCTCTCTCTCTGCTTGGGGGAGGGTGGGAGAGCCTGCTTCCCTTCCTCTCTCTCTGCCTGCCTCTCTGCCTACTTGTGATCTCTGTCAAATAAATAAATAAATAAATAAATCTTTTAAAAAATCCTCTTATTCCTTAGCCTAGAACACAATGGTAGAAGAGGGTTTGGAGAACTTTGCTTTGAGCTAGAAACTAGGTGTGGTATCTAAACAAGGTGTGGTATCTAAACAGCAAGAGTGGTAAGTCTAGACCTTCATCCCCTTCAAAAAGTGTGCATGGTTATGCCTGAGCAGGAGAGGGAATTCGGAAGTCTGAGTTCTGTGGACCTGCGCTGTGGGCTTATTATCCAAAATTGGGAAATTAACATATCTAAAGCTCAAGCTCATTGTCCTTTCTATGAGTAGGATACTATATCTATGCAAAACCTAATTTCAGGGAAAGATAAGGAAGCAGAAAATAAAGTTAAAAATTAAAAGGACAATAATAGCTCTATAGCTCCGAATGGACTCTCTAGGCAACGGGAAGGGGACGGGGCCAAGTCAGATAGCTAGTTACTAGGGAAAAATTAAATGGCTATCTAACAATCAGTAGGGTGCTTACTATGGGCAAACAGTGTGTTTGATGCAATACAACGATGTATAAGAAACAAAGTCTTGCCTTAAAGGGGACATGATTTACTTAGTGAGCAGGATATTAAAAGATAACTAATAATAGAGGAGTTTCTGTACCAGATGAGTGGTGCGAAGCAAGAGGTTATAGGGCAAATTTTCCCATTATAAACACCTGCTACACCACTTGATTATGTGCAGCGTTTATATTATAGGATTTGCTTGAACTAATTTGCTCTCAGTCTTCAAAACGGTGAAAACATTTAAGTAGAATTCTTAAGATTTAACCTAAACTCATGTTTGAAAGTTAGTTTTAGCCCCTCTGGGAATTTTTGACATCTCTGGGAACCTACCAAAAACTCCGAAATATCTCCTAGGAAATGGCACAAACCCCCCATAGTCTGCATATAATTGCAGAAGGCCAACAGATCCCCTAAAACCCATCTGTGAATCACCAAGTCAAAAAAACGCTGCTCAAAAACAAACAAAAACCACACAAAAACAAACAAAAAAACTGCTGGTCAAAAAACCCAAATAAACAACAATAGAAAAACCGCTGCTCTAAGAATGTGACAGCAATACTATTACAGAAACTAAGTTACCCTTAGTTTCCCAAATCTTACTGGATCTCAGCTACATCTTTGTTAGCTTTTGCTGTTTTAAACAGCAAAAATTTCAAGGCCATTTTTAAAAAGTAGGTTTTAAATAAGACTAGAGTTGGAGCACCTGGGTGGCTCAGTTGGTTGAGCGTCTTACTTTTGGTTTCAGCTCAGGTCATGATCTCAAGGTCATAGCATCAGGCTCCAAACTCTGCAAAGAGCCTGCTAGAGATTCTCTCCTTCTCCCTCTGCTCCTCACCCCACTCGCTCTCCCTCAAAATAAATAAGTAAGACTATAGTCATGAGGGGCGCCTGGGTGGCTCAGTGGGTTAAGCCTCTGCCTTCGGCTCAGGTCATGATCTCAGGGTCCTGGGATCGAGCCCCGAATCAGGCTCTCTGCTCAGCAGGGAGCCTGCTTCCCCCCAATCACCCCCCTGCCTGCCTCTCTGCCTACTTGTGATCTCTGTCTGTCAAATAAATAAATAAAGTTTTTTAAAAAAGACTATAGTCATGATTCATGGAATTAAAATGTCTTTTTTTAATTAACATATAATGTATTATTTGCTTCAGGGGTACAGGTCTGTGACTTATCAGTCTTATACACTTCACAGCACTCACCATAGCACACACCCTCCCCCATGTCCATCACCCAGCCACCCTCTCCCTATGGCCCACCTCCTAGCAACCCTCAGTTTGTTTCCTGAGATCAAGGATCTCTTATGGTTTGTCTTCCGTGCCAGTCCCATTTTGTTTCATTTTTCCCTCCTTTCCCTCCACAACACCCACCCACCTCTCAAATTCCTCATATCAGAGAGATTATATAATAATTGTCTTTCTCTGATTGACTTATTATGCTTAGCAACTATCCACATTGTTGCAAATGGCAAGATTTCATTTTTTGATGGTTGCATAATATCCCTGTGTGTGTGTGTGTGTGAGTGAGTGTGTGTACCACATCTTCTTTACCCATTCATCTGTTGGGCATCTAGGCTCTTTCTGCAGTTTGGCTATTGTGGACATTGCTGCTATAAACATTCGGGTGCATGTGTCCCTTCGGATCACTACATTTGTATCTTTAGGGTAAATACCCAGTAGTGCAATTGCTGGGTCATAGGGTAGCTCTATTTTCAACTTTTTGAGGAACCTCCATGCTGTTTTCCAGAGTGGCTGCACCAGCTTGCATTCCCACCAACAGTGTAGGAGGGTTCCCCTTTCTCCGCATCCTCACCAACATCTGTCATTTCCTGACTGGTTAGCTTAAGCCATTCTGACTGGTGTGAGGTGGTATCTCACTTGGTTTTGATTTGTATAAAATGTCTTTTTTTCTAAAAGATTTACTTATTTTAGAAAGAGAGAGTGTGAGTGAGGGGGGAGGGGCAGAGGGTGATGTAGAGAGAGAATCTAAAGCATATTCTCCATGGAGCCCAATGGGAGGCTTAATCTCATGATCTTGACATCATGACCTGATCCAAAATCAAGAGTTGGATATTGAACCAACTGAACCACCCAGGCACCCCAAAATGTCTTCTTCTTCTTCTTCTTTTTTTTTTTTTTTTAAGATTTTTGATTTATTTATTTGACAGAGAGATCCCAAGTAGGCAGAGAGGCAGGCAGAGAGAGGGGGGAAACAGGGTCCCTGTTGAGCAAAGAGCCTGATACCAGGCACGATCCCAGGACCCTGAGATCATGACCTGAGCCGAAGGCAGAAGCTTAACCCACTGAGCCACCCAGGCGCCCCAAACATCTTTTTTAAACCAAACCCTCAAATGTCTTTCATACATAGTATGGCAGGAATTGCTCCTTGTCTCCCAGGATCTTTTTTCTCCTTTTTCTGTAAAAAGACGATTTTTACCTGGGCACAACAAAATGAAGACTGCCCTTTCCAACCTTTTGAAGTGTTGGCCATGTCACTGAAATCTAGATAATGAACATAGGTGCAAGTGTTGTAAACCTACTTCTGGAACCCTCCTCGGTAGACAGTTTGGGTGTGCCCTTTGCTTCTCCTTTACCAATTCCTCCATCCAGCTGCATGGAACATTGGTCTGATGGCTGGAGTGCCTTCTTGGACTGTGAGATGAGGGACACAGCCTGGGGACCGTAGATCTGAAAGATGGAAGGAGCCCAGATCCCTAAGAAGCAGGGAAGAGTATCCCCAAAGTAGTTCTGTATACTATCTTCTGGACTCTGAATATGACAGAAATAAACTTTCCATTCATTTAAGTTGCTATCTGGGGTTTCTCCATAACTTGTACCTGAACCTAATTCTAACCTGTGAATGCTGTTATCTCCTGACTTCCTAGTATCCATTGTCGCTAATGAGAAGAATAATTTGTCTAAATGGCTTCTTTATATTTTGCAGTTTCTCTTCATTGCATATATATGTGTGGATTTGTTGTCATCTTCTCTGTTCTGCCCTTTGGTGTTCCTAGGTCTCAAATCCCTTTTCAGTTCTGAGCCAATTTCTCAGGCATTTCCTCTTTGAATATTGTGTCTCCCTATTCCCAGCCTCTTCTGAAACTCCTATTCAAAATATGTTGAGGGGTGCCTGGGTGGCGCCCTTCGTTCAGCCTCTGACTCGGTTTCAGCTTGGGTGGTGATATCAGGGTTGCAGGATTGAGCCTTGCAACTGGCTCTGTGCTCAGCGTGGAGTCTGCTTGAGACTTTCTCTCCCTCCCCCTCCTCCCTGCCCCGCTGTGCATGCTCTTTTAAATAAATAAAAATAAATCTTTAAGAAAAGATGTGTTTAAGCCTCTGATCAAAACTTCATGTACCTCAGTAGTACACTTAATCATTTTTAAATATCTACACCATACGCTATTCTTGAATTTTATCTTCTGAATACCCTCTCTGTGACCTGGCCTGAGTGTATTCTATCCATTGAATTTTTTCATTGCATTTTTTTTCTGCTAGCATTTCTTGCAGACAACATAGTTGGATCTTATTTGTTTGTTTCCACTTGGACAGTCTCTATCTTTTAGTTAATGTAGTTGGAGCATTCAAATTTAAAGTGATTATTGATACAGTTGGATTAAACTCATGTAAATCCATCTTCAAATAACACTAGACTGCCTTCAGTGTAGTGTCCATACCTTGTAACGGAGTACTCTCAATTCTCCCCTCCCATTGCTCATGATATTGTTGCAATTGATTTCACTTATCTGTATGCTATAATCATCCAACACATGTTTATTATGGCTACAAATAGTTATCTTTTAGATTAATTAAGAAAAGGAAAAATCAAATATTTTATCTTCACTTATTCCTTCTCTGGCATTCTTCATTTCTTCATGTAGATGTGACCTTCTGACTTGTATAATTTTCTTTCTTTCCAAAGAGCTTTTAACATTCCTGTGGGCAGATCTGCTAGTGATGCATTCTCTCAGTTTTTGTATGAGAAAGTCTTTATTTCTCCTTCATTTTTGAAAGATAATCTTACTGTATATTAGACTATAGGTTGATGAATTTTTTTTCAATGATTTAAATATTTCACACTGGTCTCTTCTTTACACAGCTTATGATGAGAATTTTCTGTAATTCCTATCCTTGTTCCTCTCTAGGTAAGATGTTCTTTTCCTCTGACTTCTTTCAAGATTTCCTTTTGTCTTTGGTTTTCTGTAGTTTAACTATGCTATGCCTAACTAAGTGTTCTCCTTTTCATATTTATCCTGCTTGATGTTCTCTGAGTTTCACAGATCTGTGGTTTAAAATATGTCATTAATTTAATCAGTTTCTTGTCCATTATGACTGCAAGCATTTCTCCTCCTTTTCTGCCCCAGATACTCCAAGGATGCATATATAACTCTTCTGAAGCTGTCCCAAAGTGTTGAATGGCTTTGTTTGATTGTTTTGTTTTAAGTCTCTTTTTCTCTTTGCTTTGCAATTTGGGAAGTTTTTATTGACCTGTTTCCAGGTTCACTGGCTCTTTCCTCAGCCATCTCCCAACTACTGAAGCGCCCATCAAAGGCATTCTCCATTTCTGTGGTAGTGTTTTGATTTCTAGCATTTCCTTTTGAGTTTTTTCTTCAAGTTCCCAGTTGTCTGCTTGTACCACCCCTCTGTTTCTCCAAGTTTTTTCTTTTTTTTTTCCATTAGAGCATTCAACATGTTAATCATAGTAATATAAAATTCTCCGTCTAATAATTCCATAATCTGTGTCATGTCTGAGTCTGGTCCTGATGATTGCTTTGTCTCTTCAGCTTGTGTTTTTTCTTACTTCTTACCATGTCTTTCAATTTTTTTGTCAAAAGATGAGTATGGTGTGAAGTAATACATCCAGTCATAGAAACCAAGGTAAATAGACATTTGGTGTGATGTTTTCTGTTAATCTGGCTAGGAATGGGGCTATGTTTAATCTTTTCTATAGCTAGAGATTCCAGAACTTTTAAATTATTCTAGTATCCTTGTTTTTTTTTTTTTTTTTCTTGTTCCCCTCTCTTTAATTTCCCTGAGAACTCATCTTCAGAGAGTCTTCATCTTACAGCTCTTTAAACCATAACCCAGGTACTATACTGGAGCTTTGTGGGTGTGGTGGGAAGGTAAGGGAGAGGGAAAGTGTTCTATAATTTTATTTAATCAATCTGTCCTTCCATGGGCCTGTGTCCCTAAGCTGAGACCTTCATAATGATTGCTCAGGTTTTTTACTCTCTTATATGAAATGAGAGGGCTAGGGGGATGGAATGGGAGAAACATTCCCCCCTCACCCCCCTGCCCCACTGGGGTAGGGCTCTGGTAAATTTTTCCCCCTGGAAAGTGAGCCTTTGTTATGGAGAAAGCCCTGGGTGTATCAACAAGGATTATGCTTTCCTTCCTCCTGTAAGAGTTACTAGGGTGTCTTTCTCAGATCAGGACTATAAGAACCTGGTGGGGTTCTTGGAAGAAAAACCCATGAAAGTGTGGGGTCCTCCTAATATTGGGTTCCTGGGAATTTCTCATTCTTATGCCAGCCCATACTCACCTTCTAGCAGTTCACCAAAACCACTATGTGAGTATTCCTACCAGTTTGTGGCTCCAGCATCTTCTGCTTTAGGAAATCAGATTTTGGTTTTGACTCTGAACCCACCTGTATATCTAGTTCTCTGATAGGTTCAGGAAAAGTTATTGATTTTTATTTTGTTCAGGTTTTTCTTATTGCAAGGACAAAAGCGATGACTTCCAGGCTACATGTTAGAGCTAAAACCAGAAATCATCTTTGGGATTTCTAAAATCTATGTATTCTGTATATTTTAATTATTATTGTGATGATCATTATCATTTTTTAAAGATTTTATTTATTTATTTGACAGAGAGAGATCACAAGTAGGCAGAGAGGCAGGAGGAGGTGGGAGGAAGTAGGCTCCCTGTTGAGCAAAGAGCCTGATGTGGGACTCGATCCCAGGACCCTGAGACCATGACCTGAGCGGAAGGCAGAGGCTTAACCCACTGAACCACCCAGGCACCCCTGTATCATTTTTTTGTTTGTCTCATGAACTTTTGTTCTTTTTTATGAATGGAAATCTTTCTCTATTTCTTAGAAGTTCATAAATATACTCACATTGTCACTTTCAGATAGGCCCATTTGAGTCACGGTGCCAGTGAAATGATAGTTTAATTTTCAGGAGTGAATTGATCTCTTGGTTTTTATGCTGTTAGCTAACTTCTTTAGATTAATCTCCTTCTATGTTTCAAATTTTGACTTGTAGGTACAACTTTGAGCAGAAAGGTTTTGTTTTATTTCCTCTCTCTAATGCCATCCCTCCTTGTATTTTGTAGATGTCTTCATTAGACCACATGTGCTATTAAACCAGAACTCTGCTGAGTTCTGTTGGAAACTCAGGGCCACTGAGTGGGTGAAGGTTGAGGAAGCATCTCTCCAGTCACCACTCTGAAAACAGCAGCAGGCAGCTGGGTCTGCTCTCTCCCTTTTCTCCAAGTAGAAAACTCCAGATTAACGCCATATGTACTTTTCCAGTGTGTGTGGCAGGGAAGAACCCCCTTCCTGCTTTGTTTCCTGCTTTGTGCTGCTGATTCCTGCAGAAGTTTACCTTGTCTTGAAATGAGGGTTGTGTGTTTTATTTTCCTCTTTTAAAACTTTACCTGGCACTTATTTGGAGTAGACCTGGGCCTAAAAGCATGAATTTACAATCCCCTCTGGCCCAGAAGACATGTTTATCTTGATGAGATCTCTGTGAACTAGATGAAATCAGGCACCACGTACCCATTCTACAAGTGTAAAGAGAGCATAACAGGTGATCGGCTACAGGCTGGAATTGGTGAGTAGGTCTCCTGTTTCTGTCTTAAGCAGGGGATGTTCAGAATCATATCAGGCCTGTGATGTTGGCAGCTCAACCTCTAACATTTCTCTTACTTACAACATTTGGATTCTAGGACATGCTGGAGAGGTTCTGTGGTGGGCAGGCCAATTGTTCCATTTACAACTTAATCACAAGGTGTTTCTACTTTAGAATCAATGGTTTTTGCCCACAGATTTCTGAGCCCCTGGTGGAGATCATGATGCTCTTTTTTTTTTTTTTTAAGATTTTACTTATTTGATGGAGAGAGAGAGAGAGAGCCCAAGCAGGAGGAGCGGGAGAGGGAGAAGCAGGCTCCCTACTGAGCAAGGAGCCCAATGTGGGACTGGATCCCAGGATGCTGGGATCATGACCCGAGTCGAAGGCAGATGCTTCACTGACTGAGCCACCAGGTGCTCAATCATGATGCTCTTTTATGGTATTGGTTCATTCATGTGCTTAAACATAAGCACTCCCTCCCTGAGACATGTACAGGGACTCCCCTATCTCTAGGTAGTGAAATCTGACAAAGGTATGAGACTGAATGAGGGGAGAGCAGAAGTGCAGTGGAGTGGAGTGGAGTCCCTGTACATTTCCGAGGGAGGGAGTTCTTATGTTTATACTTTTTCTTGCATTCTGTGGCCTTCATTACCCAAAGCTGTGTGGAATTGAAAGAAACACAGTTGGCCTGAACCCTGGAGCCATCTGTTCAACCTGCTCAAGATATTGGTGGTTGACTGTTTACTAAACAGACTACCCTGCGTGGCAGCCCAGAGGCTGAGGCTAGGGCTTCTGTTAATCATTAGGCATTTAACAAACAGTTGGGGCCCTTGCTAGCTTTTCTTCATTGCTTTCAGAAGCAACTGTTCTGTCCCCTGCCTTCAACCACACAACGAGATGGATTCGGTGATGTGTTTACTGTGAGGATTTCCAGCAGGCTTGGGTTGCCACGCCTGAGCAACAGTGGTCATGTCGTTTTGCTGGAGATGTGACATGTGTGCTTTTGTTGTTGACTTTATCTTAGCCAACACACGTGGGTGTCTAACGTTGGCTGAGAAACTGGGCTCTAGGGTGGAGGGAAGCTTTAAATTTGTTGACAGTTTAATGCTTGGAGAGATATGCACTCTGGTGAGGTCTCTCCCTTGAAACTTTTGCCCTTTTGTTAATGCTTTGCATAAACACTGCCTTGAAAACTGTTCCTGAAGTATCTGCAAAGGCATGTGGAACTGTTAGTAAACAGTCTTGCGAATAACATGAACCCATGATCAGATTCCTCAACTTGTGTTTCTTTTTGATGGGATTTATTGTCTGATGAAAATCTTTATGAGGCTAAAAACACAAAACTTTGCTGCCCAATTTTTGTGGCAGAGTAGAGTTTGTGGTAGAAATTTAGCTTGGGAATAGATATGGAAAACTTCTCCCAAAGTCTTGTATTAGAAATAGGAGCCTTGGGACCCCTGGGTGGCTCAGTTGGTTAAGCAGCTGCCTTCGGCTCAGGTCATGATCCCAGCATCCTGGGATCGATTCCCACATCAGGCTCCTTGCTTGGCAGGGAGCCTGCTTCTCCCTCTGCCTCTGCCTGCCACTCTGTCTGCCTGTGCTAGCTCTCTCTCTCTCTCTAACAAATAAATAAATAAAATCTTAAAAAAAGAAAAAGAAAAAGAAATAGGAGTCTCTACTAGTTGAGAGTATTAAAAATAGGAAAATAATCATGAGGTTGCAGAAAATGGGACAGAGGCCAGAGCAGCCCATATTTTTAGCTAAGGAAGGAAAAGAAAAACTTGGAGACAAGTATCCCTCAGATCTAGAGGTGTTTGGAGCCAGCTGGCCAGTTTGCATGGCTTTTCAACTCCGTTTTTGGGGAGATCAAGTTGGTGGCTTCAAATCAACTATGGTTGGAGTACTTATTGGACTGAAATTGTCAAATGCTACCCGTCAGGGCTTCTCTCCCCTGGAGGGGCAGTTGTTAAATGTTTACCAGACCACTGCTGGATGTGGAAGGCTAATTCTTAATTTCATTTCCAAGAAGTGAGAGAGGTTATATCATTTTAGAAATAAAGACCTGTCTCAGTTGAAGTTATGTTCACAGAAAAGAGTAAGAGTTTGACTCCATGACATGCCCGAGTCACAAAATAGTCTCTGAATTTAAACTGAGCTCTTCTCTCTGTGTAAAAATACATTATATGAAAAATATAGCCATTTTAAACATCCGGAGGCAGGGAGGGGCAGAATGGGAGGGGTGGAATATGCAATCTGAGCAATTGTGAGATCTTAGCCTTGTATTCTGCTTGGTTTTATTGGTTCCACTCATTTTATTCATTTACTTAGGTGTTTTACAATAGTTATTAAGTGCCTCCTGTATACTCTGTTAGCTCTTGGATGAACAAAAACAGATGTGCCTATTGTCTTCTTGGCATGTACAATCCAGTAGAAAAGACACGTATTAAGCAAATAGTCATAAATAAGTGTATAATTACAGGCTATAGTAGATTTTACAAAGGACAAGTATGGAATACTAAGAAAACACATATAACCTAGTGACTGGTTCTATATGGAGGTTGGGTGGGGAGGTTTCCATGACAAACTATGCACTGAGCCAAGATCTAGAGGATTGGTAGCAGCTCAACCTGGTGAGTAGAAGTGAATGATAGAGGAGGATTAAGCAGAGAGAACAAATGTGCAATAGCCCTGTGATGTGTAGCAACACGTGCCTTTTAAAGAAAATTAGAGATGGGCTGAATGGCTGGAGAACAAGGAACAGGGGTAGTGTGTGCAATGAGTTGTGTTAATACATTTATATTAACCTAAGAGGAACGGAAAGCTGCTGGATCAGATTTGCACTTAAAAAAATTCACTTTGGGGGCACCTGGGTGGCTCAGTAGGTTAAAGCCTCTGCCTTCAGCTCAGGTCATGATCTCAGGGTCCTGGGATTGAGCCCCACATTGGGCTCTCTGCTCAGCAGGGAGCCTGCTTCCCCCTCTCTCTGCCTGCTTCTCTGCCTACTTGTGATCTCTGTCTGTCAAATAAATGGATAAAATCTTTAAAAAAAAAATTCACTTTGGCAATGGAGAACAAATGGGAAGAGAGAAGATAAGGACATAAGTTAAAGACTATTATTGTACAATCCAGGTGAGAGATAATGGAATCCTAGACAAGGTGATTGGCAGAAGTGATAGCAGTGATGAGAGTAAGAGCTGTATTTAAGAGATGTTAGGATATAAAACTGTACCCTTTCAATATCTATAGTGGAGGTATTTAGTAGATTCTTGGGATACTCAGATTTGGAGCATTATGGAGAGGTCTAGAACTACCTGCTTCTAGGTGGTAACTGAAGTCAGGGTCAGAATGACATCCTCCAAAGGAAGTGCACAGGGTGAGAAGAGGTGAGGGCCCACAGAGTACCTGGAAATATTTAAATATTTAGTAACTCAGTAGAGGAGAATGAATCTGTAAAAGAGTGAGAGAGTAGTAAGGGAGGTAGGAGGAAAACCAAGAAAGATGGGGCTGGGGGTATAAGAAGAGATTCACGAGGCATCTGGGTGGCTCAGTGGGTTAGAGCCTCTGCCTTTGGCTCAGGTCATGATCTCAGGGTCTTGGGATTGAGCCCCGCATCAGGATCTCTGCACAGCAGGAAACCTGCCCCCCCACCCCCGCTCTCTGCCTGCCTCTCTGCCTATTGAGATCTCTGTCTGTCAAATGAGTAAATAAAATCTTTTTTTAAAAAAAGAAGAGATTCACAATAAGTAGTTCTGAGGGATCTCATTTGGGGGATGAAAACACTCTAAAACTGATTTATGGTGAGGAATATACCTCTTTGTAATTTACTAAAAAGCATTGAATTGAAGCTAGAACTCAATCAAAAGAGGAAATTTGGAAAGAGCACAAATACATGGAGACTCAACAGCATCCTTCTAAAGAATGATTGGGTCAACCAGGAAATTAAAGAAGAATTGAAAAAAATCATGGATACAAATGATAATGAAAACACAACGGTCCAAAATCTGTGGGACACAGCAAAAGCAGTCCTGAGGGGAAAATATATAGCAATACAAGCCTATCTCAAGAAACAGGAAAGGTCTCAAATACACAACCTAACTCTACACCTAAAGGAGCTCGAGAAAGAACAACAAAGAAAGCCTAAACCCAGCAGGAGAAGAGAAATAATAAAGGTCAAAGCAGAAATCAATGAAATAGAAACCAAAAAAACAATAGAACAAATCAATGAAACTAGGAGCTGGTTCTTTGAAAGAATTAATAAGATTGATAAACCCCTGGCCAGACTTATCCAAAAGAAAAGAGAAAGGACCCAAATAAATAAAATCATGAATGAAAGAAGAGAGATCACAACCAACACCAAAGAAATACAAACAATCATAAGAACATATTATGAGCAACTCTATGCCAACAAATTTGACAATCTGGAAGAAATGGATGCTTTCCTAGAGACATATAAACTGCCAAAATTGAACCAGGAAGAAATAGAAAACCTGAATAGGCCCATAACCAGTAAGGAGATTGAAACAGTCATCAAAAATCTCCAAACAAACAAAAGCCCAGGGCCAGATGGCTTTCTGGGGGAATTCTACCAAACATTTAAAGAAGAATTAATTCCTGTCCTCCTGAAACTGTTCCAAAAAATAGAAATGGAAGGAAAACTTCCAAACTCATTTTATGAGGCCAGCATCACCTTGATCCCCAAACCAGACAAGGATCCCATCAAAAAAGAGAATTACAGACCAATATCCTTGATGAACACAGATGCGAAAATTCTCACCAAAATACTAGCCAATAGGATCCAACAGTACATTAAAAGGATTATTCACCACAACCAAGTGGGATTTATTCCAGGGCAGCAAGGTTGGTTCAGCATCCACAAATCAATCAATGTGATACAATACATTAACAAAAGAAAGAACAAGAACCATATGATACTCTCAATAGATGCTGAAAAAGCATTTGACAAAGTACAACATCCCTTCCTAATCAAAACTCTTCAAAGTGTAGGGATAGAAGGCACATACATCAATATTATCAAAGCCATCTATGAAAAACCCACGGCAAGTATCATTCTCAATGGAGAAAAACTGAGAGCTTTTCCGTTAAGGTCAGGAGCATGGCAGGGATGTCCGTTATCACCACTGCTATTCAACATAGTACTAGAAGTCCTAGCCTCAGCAATCAGACAACAAAAAGAAATTAAAGGCATCCAAATTGGCAAAGAAGTCAAACTATCACTCTTTGCAGATGATATGATACTATATGTGGAAAACCCGAAAGGCTCCACTCCAAAACTGTTAGAGCTTGTACAGGAATTCGGTAAAGTGTCAGGATATAAAATCAATGCACAGAAATCAGTTGCATTTCTTTACACCAACAAGACAGAAGAAAGAGAAATTAAGGAGTCAATCCCATTTACAATTACACCCAAAACCATAAGATACCTAGGAATAAACCAAACCAAAGAGGCAAAGAATCTATACTCAGAGAACTATAAAGTACTCATGAAAGAAATTGAGGAAGACACAAAGAAATGGAAAAATGTTCCATGTTCATGGATTGGAAGAATAAATATTGTGAAAATGTCTATGCTACCTAAAGCTATCTACACATTTAATGCAATGCCTATCAAAATTCCATCCAATTTTTTCAAAGAAATGGAACAAATAATCCTAAAATTTATATGGAACCAGAAAAGACCTCGAATAGCCAAAGGAATATTGAAGAAGAAAGCCAAAGCTGGTGGCATCACAATTCCAGACTTCAAGCTCTATTACAAAGCTGTCATCATCAAGACAGTATGGTATTGGCACAAAAACAGACACATAGATCAATGGAAGAGAATAGAGAGCCCAGAAATAGACCCTCAACTCCATGGTCAACTAATCTTCGACAAAGCAGGAAAGAATATCCAATGGAAAAAAGACAGCCTCTTCAACAAATGGTGTTGGGAAAATTGGACAGCCACATGCAGAAAAATGAAATTGGACCATTTCCTTACACCACACACGAAAATAGACTCAAAATGGATGAAGGACCTCAACATGAGAAAGGAATCCATCAAAATCCTTGAGGAGAACACAGGCAGCAACCTCTTTGACCTCAGCCGCAGCAACTTCTTCCTAGGAACAACGCCAAAGGCAAGGGAAGCAAGGGAAAAAATGAACTATTGGGACTTCATCAAGATCAAAAGCTTTTGCACAGCAAAGGAAACAGTCAACAAAACCAAAAGACAACTGACAGAGTGGGAAAAGATATTTGCAAACGACATATCAGATAAAGGGCTAGTATCCAAAATCTACAAAGAGCTTAGCAAACTCAACACCCAAAGAACAAACAATCCAATCAAGAAATGGGCAGAGGACATGAACAGACATTTCTGCAAAGAAAACATCCAGATGGCCAACAGACACATGAAAAAGTGCTCCAAATCACTGGGCATCAGGGAAATACAAATCAAAACCACATGAGATACCACCTCACACCAGTCAGAATGGCTAAAATGAACAAGTCAGGAAATGACAGATGCTGGCGAGGATGTGGAGAAAGGGGAACCCTCCTACACTGTTGGTGGGAATGCAAGCTGGTGCAACCACTCTGGAAAACAGCATGGAGGTTCCTCAAAAAATTGAAAATAGAGCTACCTTATGACCCAGCAATTGCACTACTGGGTATTTACCCTAAAGATACAAACGTAGTGATCTGAAGGGGCACGTGTACCCGAATGTTTATAGCACAATGTCCACAATAGCCAAGTTATGGAAAGAATCTAGATGTCCATCAACAGATGAATGGATAAAGAAGAAATGGTATATATATACAATGGAATACTATGCAGCCATCAAAAGAAATGAAATCTTACCATTTGCGACGACATGGATGGAACTAGAGCGTATTATGCTTAGCGAAATAAGTCAACTGGAGAAAGACAACTATCACATGATCTCCCTGATATGAAGAAGTGGAGATGCAACAGGGGTGGGAGTTAAGGTGGTAGGAAAAGAAAAAATGAAACAAGATGGGATCGGGAGGGAGACAAACCAAAAGAGACTCTTAATGTCATAAAACAAACTGAGGCAGGGAGGGGGGTTGGGAGAGGGTGGTGGGGTTACATTATATGTTTTAAAAAAAAAGCTTAAAGAAAAAGAAGCATTGAATTGGATACTTGAAATAGATGATTTTTATAATATATAAAGTATGCTTCAATAACATGGTTAAACAAACAAACAGAAACAAGAGACTACAGGAGGAAAGAAAAGAAAGGATGAGAATCTTTTGAGAAGGAAGGAATGGTCATGTGTGCTGAATGTTGTTAAGCTTAGTAAGGTAAGGACCGATGGTCACTAACAAAGTGAGAACTTTAAACAGATATGTAATACAAAAACTGTGGTCCAAATATTAGATAACATCATTGGATAATGTAATACTGTAAAACAAGTATGTATATATATATATATATATATATATTTAACATCTTAATTTATTTAAATTTTTTTAGTGTCCCAAGATTCATTTTTATGCACCACACCCAGTGCTCCAGGCAATACATGCCCTCCTTAACACCCACCACCAGGCTCACCCATTCCCCCACCCCCCTTCCCTCCAAAACCCTCAGTTTGTTTCTGAGTCCACAGTCTCTCATGCTTCATCTCTCCATCTGATTTCCCCCAACTCCCTTCTCCTCTCCATCTCCCAGTGTCCTCTGTGTTATTCCTTATGCTCCACAAGTAAGTGAAACCATATAATAATTGACTTTCTCTGCTTGACTTATTTCACTCTTGTTCAACATAGTACTAGAAGTCCTAGCAACAGCAATCAGACAACAAAAAGAAATAACACATATTCAAATTGGCAAAGAAGAAGTCAAACTCTCTCTCTTCGCAGATGACATGATACTTTATATGGAAAACCCAAAAGATTCCACCTGCAAATTACTAGAACTCATACAACAATTCAGTATTGTGGCAGGATGCAAAATCAATGCATAGAAATCAGCTGCTTTTTTATACACTAACAATGAAAATATAGAAAGGGAAATTAAAGAATGGATTCTATTTACTGTAGCACCAAGAACCATACGATACCTGGGAATAAACCTAACCAAAGAGGTAAAGGATCTGTACTCGAGGAACTACAGAACACTCATGAAAGAAATCGAAGAAGACACAAAAAGATGAAAGACCATTCCATGCTCATGGATTGGAAGAATAAACATTGTTAAAATGTTTATACTGCCCAGAGCAATTTATACTTTCAATGCCATCCTGATCAAAATTCCACTGACATTTTTCAAAGTGCTGGAACAAACAATCCTAAACCTGTTTAGAATCAGAAAAGACCCCAAATCGCTAAGAAAATGTTGAAAAAGAGGAACAAAGCTAGTGGCATCATGTTGCCTGATTTCAAGCTTTACTACAAAGCTGTGATCACCAAGGCAGCATGGTACTGGCACAAAAACAGACATATAGACCAGTGGAACAGAGTAGAGATCCCAGATACCGACCTCAACTCTATGGTCAAATAATCTTCAACAAAGCAGGAAAAAATATCCAATGGAAAAAAGATAGTCTTTTCAATAAATGGTGCTGGGGAAAATTGACCTATATTTTAAAATGTTATCTTCATTATTGTGAGAAGAAGCACATGACTTGGTTGCTCCTTGTTCTCATATAAAGAGTTCAAAGAGAGGTGTTTGTTAGGCTCTCAGCACGATAGGACAGCTAGCAAATGGAATCTGACAAGACAATTCTATTATGACTAAAGCCCTCTTCTTGTGTGGCTAAGAATTAGTGCCCATATATGATCAAGAAATATTTTTCTCCAAGAAGTCTAAGACACCCAGAGAATATTGTAAAACTCTTCATTATTCTTTAGATGATCTAATGGTTACAAAGGAATTATGTGTCAAATAATAGTCATCTTCATACATATATGATTGGTACCTCATCCAGCATATGGCCCGGGGTAGGTGTTCAATAAATATTTTTGACCACCTAAACTCAGAAGTTAGAAAAGTGAGAGTATTCATGAATCATTACTTAGATCTACAGTGCAAATTGCTACAGTAGAAAAGCTCAGAAGAGCTTTTATATATTATATCAAAAGAAAATGATATACATTATATCAAAAGAAAAGACCAAATCTATGTAGGTAATTCACAAGCTTTGTCCACTTAGAAATATTCTATTAATTCTTCACTAGTTTTTACTCATTTTTCACTTGATTACCCAAATCAGCTTAAACTAGTCATCCAAGAATATGCATATAAATAAATCCTTTTACCTTAGCCATCTTTTGAAGTTCTGTTTTGCTATAAATATTGCCTTATTTCACTTCTTTTCTTTATTTGAGCTATTCTTCTGAAAATGACATTTTTTCCCATTTTTATCCTGTCTTAACTAGTAAGTGCTCTGACTTCTAAATTAGGCCACACCCAAGAAAACATGTACCAAGAGTTTGTTTTGTTTTGCTCTGTTTTTCAGCTGAGCAATTTAGGTATCCATAGAAGACTGTTGACATGTGATTGCCAACCCAAATTTTTAATCAAATGATTCAGCTGAATGTAAATGATGTTTCCAAATTAGTCAGGCCACTGGATATTTGCTAAATTTCTTGAACTCATCTTATATTTACAGTAGCAACCCAGTGTTATTCTCTGAGAACAGGAAATCAGGGAGAGAACTACAGTTGATAAGGATGTCTCTGAAGGAGGAAGTCCTTGAGGACTGAGATGACCTAGAAATGACCGGTTTTTGACAGAAATTTAAATAAGGATCAATCTATGTGGAGCAATTGTGGTATTCTGTTAGAGTTGAATACTTTAATATATCTTTCCTACTGATACTTCTGTTTCTCCCAGATGGAAATTAATAATGCTAGAATAAATGTTCTGGGGGCACCTGGGTAACTTAGACATCTGCCTTTGGCTCAGGTCATGATCCCAGGGTCCTGGGATTGAGCCCCTCATCAGGCTCCCTGTTCAGTGGGAAGTCTGCTTCTCCCTCTCCACTCCCTCTGCTTGTGCTCCCTCTCTCGTTGTGTCTCTCTCTGTCAAATAAATAAATAAAATCTTAAGAAAAAAAAAAGAACAAATGTTCTGGGTGAGGTGATATTAGAGAGGTGTTCAGGGGTGTGCAGCAGTCATATGAGATTAGGACATTTGCGTTTTGTCCTATTGACCAAAGTTCTCCATTCCTTTTAAGAACATACTGACTGAGCATACTGACCAGCACACTGAGCACTTGAGAACCTTGGTGGCTCTCTCTTGGGCCCATGAGCTTCTACTCCACAAGTCAAGTTGCATGTTTGCCAAGAGTCCATTGTCCTTGTACTTGTCATTGTCATTATGTAATTTAGTTTACATATAAATATTAGACAGTGCAGCTCTATATCATAGAGACAAAAGTAGAGTCTCTGTTTAAGGTGGCTTTATAAGTGTTTTTCAGTTCTTACTTCACTTGTAAAACCAAAACTGGAAATAGTGCACAATGCATAGGGATTCATTTATATAAGAAATTCAACATGTAACACTAAGCAGAACACCGTACTCCAAGAAAAGGACTGGGGCTAAAATCACAAGTTGGTGAAAGAAGATCCCTTCATATGTTTTAAATTCCTATGAAATGTTTAAGGAATGTAAAGATAACTTTCTATAATCCTTCACTTTAATATTTTTGATGAGCCAGTTAAGAGTAAGAGAACTTCAACTCAGCTTGTGAATTTCCCAAGCCACTGCTATTTCCTCTGTCTAAAACACCTTCCCTCTCTCCCTACATCCCCTTGTCCCACAGTCTGTGTTCTCCCTCTCTTATTCATTCTTCAAGCCCTAAGACTCCAGCTCAAATGCTATGTGGAACCTTTCCTGTCCCTCATTATTAAATTTAAAATGTTATCTGTTTCACTCTATAAGTACTGATTTTTATTTGAATTGCTCATGTAGACACATTTCATCCCAAAAGGAAATGTCAAGTGCTTTCAGCAGAGCCAGCAGTGACGTGGCCTCTCCAAATGTCTTCCACTAGAGTCTGCAGAAAATTTAAATGTAATAAAATCACAAACTGGATGTTTTCATTCCCTGGATCACAAGAGATTTTCAAAATCATCTTGAGTTTGAAAACCCATCCAATTTTTTTTTTTTAGGTGGCCCTCATGTGCCACCTCTGTGCTGAGCACATCATTTTATGACTGGGCTTAAGGCACAGTTGGTATTGTATTCTAATTATGTATTTAACATACTTTATTATTTTGGGGTCCCTTGGGGGTCAGTTTCCAGTGACTACTCCTTTCTCTTGAGAATGGGTTACATTTTCTTGTTTGTTCTTATGTTTGAGTAATTTTGTTGGCTCATGTCCTTGACATTGTGAATGTTATGTTGTGATGGCTCTGGATTGTGTTATATTCCTCTCAAGAGAGTTTACTTTATTTGTTTTGGTAGATAACTTACTTAGCTGCATTCAAAGTGCAAGCTCTGTCTTTTGGGCATCAGCTTCAATCTCGGTTCAATCTGTTCATCCTCTGCTGGTCTGCCTGCAATCTACCTGACACATGTATCATTCAAGGGGCAGATAGAGACTCAAAGTTTATACACAGAATTTGGGTTCTCTCCCCCGTCTCCAATTCTTTCCTTTCTGTGATTCTCCTCTCACTCACCATGTGTTTTTTAATAGGATTTTAGCCACTCCACCCCTTAGGACACCCCAAGTCTAGAAGCCATAAAAACAGGAAACTCACCCAGTGCTATCTTCTCCTTCCAAGTGTCCATTTCTTTCCAGTATCTTCTGCTCTTGTTCACTCTCCCATTCCTTCAAATAGTTGGTGTTTCTGTTTAATTTATTATTATTTTAAAAACTTTATCCAGAGTTTATCATTGTTATCTATAAGAGAATTGGTCTGCTAAGAGCTTACACATCCTACCAGAAGCAAAAACACTTCATTGTCCTTTTATCTCCATCATATTGCATAGGCACTCAGGAAATATTTTGTATTAGACAAAATAAATAGAAAGGCATCGCTAAATTGAACAAACATATTAGAGGGAAAGAAGGAAGTTTGTTCTCATTAGTTTGCATTACTTTTTTTTCAATAACAATTAGACTTTAGAAGTCATAAAGATCTTAATCAAGGGGACTTGAAGAACAGAAACAGCAAGTTCCTATGGTATCCTGGGTTAACAGGAGGCAGGAAGAAGCCAATAAAGGCAGGCCCAGGGTAGTGGTATGCACAGGGTCAAGGAGCGTTTTGACTTGTCCAACCCTGGACACGATCCCACCAACAAAGTGAGTTTCCCCAGTCGTTGGCATTATTAAGCCTCAGAGTGACTATCTGCTTCATGAGAAATCCCCTCGAAAAATCTGTTATAGGCAGTTTAGAAAATAACACAGTCATAACTAGCTGGAAGACGGTAAACAGAGTAACACAATAAATCGCAATTGCCCGCCAGGGAGGTGTCTGCAGGGGTGTGAGGGGCTGGTGCTGGGCCTCCTCTCATTTACCATCTTTATTAATGACCTGGAAGTGGTGTAAACAGCTTGCTAACGAAGTGGCAGCCAGGCCTGCCGAGGAAGCATGACTGTGGCTAGAAAGAGTAGAACACAAACCAAGCCAGTGTAACAAGGTTAGGACACCAGGCAGAAAAATCAAAGGAATGAGATTCAGCAGGGAAGGAATACTGTGACTGTCAAGAGAGGAATAATGAGAAGTGTAGCTTTCTGATGGCAGGGAGCAGAGGAAACATGAAAAGAAACAAATGCCTGGAAAGAATCTGCAAGTGTTGGCAGAAGGTAGTTGGCTGATGGCCGGTGTGTGATGATCTCTCTTAACAGTGATGTCCCACTTCTTCTGACTTTGCAGGCTATAAATGTCATCGAGATGTGAAAGGACCAGAGAGGTCCCCAAGACCCCGGAAAGGGAAGAAGGCTCTGCTTCCAGTGATGCCTTTATGGTTCCCACTGCTCCTTGGTGCAGGTGCTTTCCCCATTTGAGACTGGCCCATGCTTCACTTGGTGTGGCTCCTTCATGGTCCTGGTCCACTGGAAAAGTCAGCACAGACAGGTGGACCTAGGGACGCACAACATCAGGATCCCTGACTATTCTATGCAAAGAATTGCCTTCCACTAATAGTCATATATGTATTTGATTCACTTCACAACTCTGAGGTCTCTCAGCAATGATCTTGTTTCCTTATTTATTTATTGTCTGTCTTCCCCATGAGAATAGGAGGTCCCAGGAGGGCAGTGGCCTCATTTGTCACGTTCACCACGGCAATGTCTACGTCAAGGGCACAGCCTGACTCACAGTAATCAGGAAGTAAATATTTGCTGAATGAATGAAAGAAGAAATGAACCCTGTCCTACATGCTCATTTTACTGGCGAGGAGACAAAGCCACACAGTGACTTGACTGCAGTCACACAGGTGGCAGATGGATGTGGCCTAGAATCCGGTTCCTCTGACTCTGAGTACCTTCTCAATACCCAGTTCCTTCAGGGCTTGTAATCACACATCACCCTCTTGGGAGGCCCACCCTGGCCCCCATGCAGAACATGCCATCCCCTCCAGCCAGCCAACATTTCATATTCCCTCCCCGGCTTCACTCTGTTCACTGCCACTCCTGACCCGTGAGCACTTACCGTGACTCTATGTATCTTATCTCATTCTTGTTTGTCCCTACCTGGAGGATGGGGGCTGCATGGGAGCAGGGATTTGGTCTGTGGGTTCATTGCTGTGCCCCCGGCAACAATAACTATGGCCATAGCTACTCTTTATTGAGCACTTGCTACATTCTTGATGCTTTACGTGGATTCTCTCATTAAAATCCCTAACAATCCCTTGAAGTAACTATTGTTATTATTATAATTATTATAGTGTTCCCTTTTTATAGATGGGAAAACTGAGCTTCAAGCGGTGAAGGGACCCACCCCAACTGGTAAGTGACAAAGGTGGGACAAGAAGCCAGTGTCTTAACCACTGTTAAGGATGCTGGAGGTAAGTAGGGATGGCCCACACCCACTGTCATGTCTCCTCAGGCTCCTGTGACTCAGCTATACTCACAGAGGAATCCAACAGGTCATGGGCCAGTGCCAGCAGGCAGAGCCCTGGGAGGAAAACAGCACATGAGGCCCATGTCACTCTTGACCTGTCATTTTGGTTGGCATGTCACTGGTCACATGGCAGCATAGGCCTAGAAACAGAAAGACAGATGGGAAGCTGTCCACAACTCAGAAAAAGTGCAGGGAGGCTCCCTTGGCCCCACCCTCACTTTCACAGAGGACCGCATCCTGACCTACACCGCTTTGGCAAACGCTTCCAGAATCGAGTGGGAAAATCCCAGCATACCAGTGCTTTTCCTTTCCCCATAATGAACAGATTGCCTTCTGCCCTCTGAGTAGAGTGTGCGTCATGCTTCCCGGGCCCAGACAAGATGTGAAGGGGAGCAGAGAGGTGCTATCTCACAGATCCCCCTCCATTTCCCATTTACTCATAATTTCTACCTCTCCGAACTTTATTCAAGGGGCTGCCTATGTTTTCCTTGGATTCTGAGGTCCAGGAACCCTATTGACAGATTAAGGGCAAGGGGAAAATCTCTTATTGAGCACCTACTGGATGCCAGACACATGCAAAGGGGTCTAGAGAAATGGTATCATGTAGTCATTCCGTGGTCCCATTACACAGACCGGAGAATTGAGACCCAGGCTAAACCTGCCCGAGAGGTACTGAGAACACAAGTTTAGTGTCTAAGTTCTATCTACTCGCTACTCACTGGAGTCACATTCATCATTTGGAGACTGTATCCTCTTGCCTCCCTGAAGGCTGAGGACCATAGTCCTGCTCATTCATTCTTCAGCAGCAAGCAGTTGTTATTTACTGTGTGTGACTCTGTGAGTAGGGTCCTCCGGGGTCCTACTGTCCTGTGTTCCCCATCTGACTACCCACCTGCCTGTAACATCTCCTCCAGGCAGGTTCGGTCCTGTTGGACCATGTGGTCCCCACAGCAAGAGAAACCCTCAACAGCTAACAAGTCCCAACCATCCCATGCCGGAGATGAGACACGGTCTTGAGGCTCCTTTCCAAAGGCGTCATAATTGAGAGGGAGAGCCGATGAACTTGGCTGGCAGGCAAATGGCAGGTGCACAATGTATTCTGGAGCTCTTGAGAGCACTCTCTCCTCCCGGAAGAGCAAGCTGCAGCTTGTAGGGAACGTTAAGCTTATACTTTCCACCTCGCCTACCTTTGCAGACAAGTTATTAGCAATTTTACATTTTCCCTCAGGGGAATCAGTGTTAATTCACCTTGGCGCCTTTCTGGAACCAAGCCATCCACTCCTGCTCACAGCTCTTTAGCTAAAGAAGGAAAGGAAAGAAGGAAAGAAGGAAGGGAGGAAGAAACAGAGGGAGGGAGGGAGGGAAGGAGACAGGCAGGAAGGATAGAAGGAAGGAAAAAACCCCAAAACTTCTACCTCAAAATTTTTCTAGAAAAACACTGAAACACACCTTAACGACTACTGATGATTGGCTTCTTGGGAATCACATGTCTCCAAAAGATTCCAATACATTCCTGGAGCTTTTGCGTCTTATAGAGATTTAGGGGGAAAGCAGGTGGGTGCATTAGTGTATTCGGGAAGGAATCTAGGCTCTCTTCCCCATCATAGTCTGACTTTTCATTCCCTTCCTCCAGGGTTAATGGAAATTGAGGTGCAAGGCATTCAGAGTCTTCCGTGTCAGATGTGGGGACATTATTCCCTAGCCTAGGAAATAGTGGCAGATTGTATGACACTGCTCAATGCCAAGCTCCCTCATTTGCATTTGGCCAAATTCCTTAGTAATGACAATAGTAACGCACATTAGTTGGATCACGAGCCCCATGCCCTTGCAAGCGTCATCTCTTTTAACTTAAATAACCTTGACCCCTGGAGGGACATACTGTCTTTGACTGGGTTAGGTTGGTTTACCTCTTTCCAGAATTCAGTATATCCAGAAGCCTGCATATGTAAGTCACATTCTCCAATAACAGCTTTCTCAGTAAATTTTAAAGGTGACACTTTGGGTTCCAGGCTGCCTTGCTCTTTTGTCTTATATCACAATTGGTTCAGTTTGGTCAGGGAAGAGAAGCGTGGTTTGTGGGCTCTTCTGGAACTCAAAAGGAGCTGATTCTGTACAGCATTGATTCTGCACCTCACCTGCAGCCCTGTAATTTGTTTCATGCTTTTCTCCTTCACAGAAAACCCTGTGTGTGCTTTCATGACCACCCTGAGAAGAGAGGCTGGGCAGGGGTTGGCCTCCTTTATAAAATGGAAAGTGAGGCCCAGCAACAGTTAGAGTTGACCATGGGAAGAACGTCCAGACCATGTGTTTGGGAAGAAGCAGATCTCAGAACCCACTAAGTCCATAGTTCTGTCAGTGAGAAAATGGACATGGGAGCCCATCACTCCTGCTGCAGCTGACTGGATCTAGGTGGACCCAAGAGTGGACATTCTAGAAATGAATATGGGGCCTGGGACAGAGACTTTGCAATAGGGGCAATGTCAACATCAACGAGGCAGACAGTAACAGCTCGTTATAAATCATTTACTATGGACCAAGCATTGTGCTGTGTTTAACACTCATTATTTTATTTATCCCCACTGTATTAAATTAGTGTCCCTACCACCTTTTTATAGACGCGGAAACTAAATCACACAGAGACGAAAACAATTCCATCAAAGGATGTGTGTGTGCACACATGAGCAGGAGAAAAAAAGGTGTGATTCAAAGGTAAAACGATATGTGGTGGTTAATAGTATGAGCTCAGGAACTCAAATGTCTGGATCTGACTTTGTTACAGCACTGTCCTTTTGTACATCCCTAAACTGGGCCAGCAATGGTTCCTATTTGAAGTAATTGCTACAAAATTTAGAGGGGTTCATACTCATCAAAGCTTGGGACAGTGCCTGACACCTAACATCTGTTCAGTAAATATTAGTAAATAATACCATCCTTTTTCTTTGGCCACAAATAACTCCATGAAATCACGTGATGGCAAAGTTGTCCAATCAAAAATTTTTTTTCCCCTAGGACAGCTATTGTTATTTTATTTTATTATTTTAATGTTTAAGATTTTATTTATTTTTTGCTCACATACTTTTTTTAGCACACACCCTCCCCAATGTCCATCACACAGCCACCAACTATTGTTATTTTAAAAATATCTTCTAGATGTCTGAGGAAAGCCATTTCTTTCTATGAGGAGGCAGCTATATGGGAAATATTCTCTCTGCCTGCTCACTTACTCCTTCCTTTCTGTTCACTTCATCAGTATTTGTTGAACACCTTATATGTGCCAGGTAATCTTCCTAAGCACTGGGAATATAGCAGTGAACAAAGAAAAAATTTCTGATCCTCCCAGAGCCTATACTCAAATATATTACTCAAATGAATAATGACATATTTCCTGTATGTTTTGATCTTATTCAGCTTATTTTGATGACCTTCTGTTGTCCTTCTCCTGAATTTGGCACCATTCCCTTGCACAACTTCAAGGCCATGGGGCTACACTGGAAAAGAGGTCCATGGAGGGATTTGTCTATACGTGAGTCTGGAAGGTGATGCCAGGACTTGGAGCTCAGGTCTCCTTCTCTTCTGCAGGCATGCACGTGCTTTTGTGTTCCTCCATGATGTAAGTTCGGGGAGGAGTACATCTGTGGTCATCCATGCCTGCCTCTGACTGGGTAGGCTGCTTTGCCTAATTCTGGAGTCTGGTTGCATCTATAAACCTCATTCTCCAGTTATCAGCTCCATCAGTGGGAGAAAAAGGTGATTTAGTTTCTTGGCTGCCTTATTCTTTTGTGTGATTTCTCAGTTGGCTCAGAACTTGATCCTGGAAGAGAAGTGCTATTTATTGGGCTCTCTCAAATGCCAAAAGAAGCTTACCTTGCACGGTTACATTCTGTACACACAACAAACAATATTTAATACATGGCTAATGTGTAACTTCATATCCAATGTTAGTCAAGGGTTGACTAATGTTCATTATGAAACAAATAACAAGAAAATCTCTCTCCTCCAGAGGAGAACACTAAGTGATTTAATTTACTGAGCCACCATAAAAGAGTCAGGAAATCAAAGACATGCTTAACAACTCGAGTGGGTGTTTTCTGTTGCCTGTTTATAGTGAATGATGAGCATTACTCAACAGTAAACGGTGGACATTAAATTGTAATTTTACATTAATTATAATGTACATGTATAACTACATATCTGTTTTATAAGGGTACACACAGCTTACAGTCATTCTTCGTTGAAGTTTTATAATACCCAGGCAATCTTGGCCTAGCTTAAGAGGGCATGATAAACGTTTTAAATGTCTAAAACTCAATTATAGTTGACTCTTGGACAACATGGGTTTGAACTGTGTGAGTTTGCTTATACCTGGATGTTTTTTGATAGTGTGTGGTACTGCAAATGTATTTTCTCTTCTGATGATTTCCTTCATAACATTTTCTTTTCTCTAGCTGACTTTATTGTAAGAAGACAGTATATAATACATATAACATACAAAATACGTGTTAAGTGTTTATGTTATCAGTAAGGCTTCTGATCAAGAGTAGGCTGTTAGTAGTAGTTAAGTTTGGGGGGGAGTCAAAGTTAACATGGCTTTTGACTGTGTCGGGGGTCAGTGCCCCTGACCTTGCATTGCTCAAAAGTCACTTTTGAGTGTCTGTAAGGTCAATTTACTACAGTTTGAAAAGACAAGGTCGTCTCCATGGCACAGTGGTGGTAGGATGGTGAAGTGGACTAAGGTTGGACTCCTTGGTCGGATCTTCAAGATCTCTTTCTACCATATTTCTACAAATCCCTGAACTTCATAGCTGTCTCTTTGGCCAAAACACAGAGTAAATTTTTCTTACAAACCAGCCATGATCCTCCAGCATAGAATCACACCTTCATAGGCAGCAAAACTGAATGCCCACCAGCTACCCTTGTGATTTGTAAGCCTCTCATACTCACAGAAATATTTTTGTATCTGTTACCCAACAGTTTTTTAAAACATTGGCTTAAAAGCATATATAATACTCCTTTGTTCAGTACACAGAATTTAGGACAGTCAGTTTCATTATAATGGGACTTAAAGTTTGTCAGACTTCAGTTTGTGTCCTACAAGCTTCACATGGACTTTGCCCTCATCCCACTCGCATGCTCTCCTTAGGGTCACCTTCCTCCACAGCCCTCCTTCTGTAGCCTCTTCTTCAACCTGAGGTACCTGGTCAGACTGGCTGGTCTAACTCCAAACCCCCTGGGAAGGTCTTCAGGATCAAACTTCTTTTAGAAGACAATACTTTCCTTCAAGCTAATGGAGGTGTTGGAAGTAACAGACAAGGTAGAACCATTTGTTGATGTATTCATTTTATCCAACAAGCCTTGTTTGACTCCTTGATATATTACAGAAACTATGCTAGGGACTGGTCATGTGAGGAAGATCAACGCACTCTCCTGGTCCTGAAGGTGCCCAGAAGTGAGATAAGGATCAGTAGTATCTGGGACAGCTTGCTACCATCTCCTCCTCCTGTGCCCCTCGCAGACATTGCTAATCAATCACAGTACTTTTCTCCTCATGGAACTTAGACTCAACATCACAGTGCCTTTCAACCCAGTGCTCCAGGCAACTACTATTACTGAATTGGATCCAATATGTGAGATCCAGTGAGATGTATTTGCCATACCCAAAGTCAGACCTGGGATAGTAGATGAAATGGAGTGGGAAGGAATGATAGATTATCTCAGGAAACTCTTTCTGGCAAAATCTGGTTAAAGTGGGCTTCTTGGGGCACCTGGGTGGCTCAGTGGGTTAAAGCCTCTGCCTTCAGCTCAGGTCATGATCTCAGGGTCCTGGGATCGAGCCCTGCATCACATCGGGCTCTCTGCTTAGTGGAGAGCCTGCTTCCTCCTCTCTCTCTCTCTCTGCCTGCCTTTCTGCCTACTTGTGATCTCCATCAGTCAAATAAATAAATAAAATCTTTTAAAAAAATAAAGTGGGCTTCTCAATGAATGGAACCTGAACTGCAAGCATTATTATAGCCAGTTTTTATTGTACCAGGCACCATACTAAGTGATTTCATGTCAGACTTCATGTAATCTCATAGCAAGCTTATGAGGTCAGTATTGCCATCATTCCAAGTTTGAAGAGGAATCCTATGCAGAGCAAAGTTACAAAATGTCCCCAACATCTCACAACTAGAGTGATGAGCTGTATGGATTCAAAGTTAAGCCAACTTAAGACTAGCACCTTTCCAAAGTGGGATGTGAGCCACTAGAACACTTCAAGCTTCTCTATATATTTATTTTTCATCCAAAACCCAAACAAAAATGTATTATGTAGCTTGTCACTGGCACCCTCAGTCTGAATGCAAAGGGTTACTTGTCACACAGCATGGGAGACACCCCATAAGTAGAGAGCAGTTCTCCAAGGCAGAGGGTTGGCCACCGTGCCCTCATCCTTCTACCCTTTTCAGATATTGAGAACCTCTGCCCTTCACATGTGCCTCGTTGCTATGGTATCTTAGACTAGAGAATCAGCAATACTTTTTATTGAGATGGAGAGTGATCATGAAAATATTTTGAACCACTCGTTGGTGAGGGAAAAGTTCTGAATAGATTTCTCAAACTTAAAGGTAAATTCCACATTTTTCTCACAAGAAACAAGTGTTCTATGTTTGCGGACCTTTACTATGGTGACAAATGTCATGAAGCAGATTTTTTTTGAAACAACACCCATACTTCATCTGTCCCCTTGAGGTAAAGGTGACATTTTAACAAGTAAGAAAGTCTTTCTAAAGAAACTTATATATGAAAAGAGCATTTTGGAAATGTTTTGAATTTTTCATCTGTTGGCACAAATAGTATAAATATGCCATCAGTCCCCATTCTTTTACAAAGTTGAAAATAAAATTTTCTAACCTTTTTAAAGAACCTCCAGGCAGAGTTCTGGTGGGTTCTGAACTCTTTTGTTGAGACTACTAATAGCATGACAGGAGTTCAAGATTACTTTGTAAGAACAACTGACAGACGTCAAGGAAGATTGAAATTTGAAGGCCGTATTTCAACAGAATCTGCACGATTTACAGAGGAGACTGAAAAAATAAACTCTCATGATTTATCGATTCCAGCCAGGGGTGCATCTCTTTTGTCTCTATGTCCCTCGGTGAAGGAATTTTGTCAGCTCTGACATTCTTGCAAACCAAGACTTGAACTCTTTTCCCCTAGCTTAAACCCCACTAGAAACAGCTCAAACTGTCTTATCATAACGGGTTGAGGATTTACTGAACCACTGCTCCTGCTAGAGCATATTAATTCTTTTTGATTAAAGCAAAAATATTTTTACCCTGTTAGAAAGTAGAATCAGTTTAAGAGTATTATTTCTTTCATCTTTCACCTCATTTTTCAGATTTTCTTTTCATTGTTTTTACTGTACAGAACACACTGGCAGAGGAGTCTGCGCCTGTAATTTATAAACAGGTGAGCATATTTTGGGCTATGCTTAAAGTTTCCTTCATTAAAGATATATAGGCAAAAAAAGAATTTAGGAAGCCTGCTGTAGTATTCCCACAGCTTTGAGAATGCAGTTAGTGGAAAGGAACAAAGGCACCAAAGAGCATCAGTCAAACTACCAGCCTTGTATCTTTACCTATATTCAGGCTAATTCTATTTGATAAATTGAATCTAATTGTTTGGCCACCCAATTAGAGGCCAAAACCTTAGATCCCTCCCCAATGGCCAGAGGTCTTAAAGTTTGGCCCAGGGCAATCCCATAGCTTGAGGGCTCAGAGCTCCTTCTCAGTGGGGGCTGGGCTTGAGAAGAAAAAGCGAGGGGAGTTGGGGAGGGGGAGCTCTGTTTCCTGATAAGTCTCACAATGGCTCCCTGAGCTGCCTGGGATGACCCTGACCCTCCATTGTTCCAGCCCAGCACAGTGTGGTCCCTGGCCATAGTGTCTAAGAGGTTGGCCTTCCTGCCCCTCTATCAGCACAGATCACCCAAGTGTCAACAGAAGAATCATGCATAGTTAACGTAATCCCCTCACAGTTTAACAGGGGAAGATTATCTGGAAGTCTAAGGATTGTGTAGAGCTGTTTGAACAGGAACAGCCATTTGCACACTATCTGGGATCGCCTTTTTTCTTCCTCCTCTTTCCCCTCTTTGTGGAGTTTGGACACCACACCCTCCCGGGAGCCAACCCCCTCCACCCATGAGGCTTGTTTTCAGGCCTGATGACAGCAGGTGCTTGCTCATCTGTGCAGACAATTGGCAAACTGACTTTCTACCTAGAAGGCTTTCTTTATTCCATCCCCTCTGACGTCAGCGTAGACTGTCTTTGAAGGTCTCCCCGTAGTGAGAATGGAGCCCCCAGTACCCAGAACTCCTCAGAGGCCTTTATTCACCATCCAAACTGTCAACACTTCTGTGCCATGAATAGTTTTCCCTCTGGCTCCAGGGTTTTCCTCAGGTTACAGGGACACTTTCCCAAAGCTCTGTGTCTCCTAACCCCATGTTCCACACCAGTCTGTTTTTTTTCCCTTCCCACCTCTTTCTCTAATTTCAGAAGAACCTTAGGTTAAAATGAAATTGTCGGGGTGCCTGGGTGGCTCATTGGCTTAAAGTTTCTGCCTTCGGCTCAGGTCATGATCTCAGGGTCCTGGGATCGAGCCCTGCATCGGGCTCTCTGCTCAGTGGGGAGCCTGCTTCCTCCTCTCTTTCTCTGCCTGCCTCTCTACCTACTTGTGATCTCTGTCTGTCAAATAAATAAATAAAATTTAAAAATAAATAAATAAATAAAGAACCCCCTTTAAAAAAAAATGAAATTGTCCTGGGTGATGGTGGCAAGTGATTTAAAAGCATGAGTGCTGGGCTCCTGGGTGGCTCAGTTGGTAATGAGTCAGCTCTTGATTTTGGCTCCGGTCATGATCTCAGGGTCTGAGGATGGAGCCCTGCATTGAGCTCTGTACTCAGCGGGGAGTCTCCTGGAGATTCTGCCCCTCCCCAATTCTCTCAAATAATAAATAATTCTTTGAAAAACATAAAAACATGAGTGTTTTTATTTCTTTCTTTTAAAAACAAATTCTTCAAATATAAGCAAACCAAATCTGAGATGATGGAAGCCAGAAGAGTGGTTATCTCGGGAGGTAGAGGGGTATTGTCTGCAATGGTCGGGGGAAACCTCGGGTAATGGAAATTTCTAGAATAATCTGGATCATGATAATCAGGATGTACATATGGTAAAAATGCATTGAGCTGTATAATTAAGATTTGTATGCTTTATTGTATGAAGATTATGTCAAATTTTAAAAGGAAAGTAAAATACAATAGGCCATGCTCCTCGGGGTTAGGTGCTCAGACTAGCTTCTAACATCACAGGGAGCCATCAGCCACAGAGAAGACACTCTTGACTTGTCCCTACCTAGGTTTGCTGAGCTCCATGGAAATTGTTGAGTGGACTGAGTCAGGAGTGACCCTGAGCAGAGCCCAGAATTAAAAAACAAAACATCTTGGACTCTGTTATAAGCTGGATATAATGCCAAGGGCCTCAGTGTATAAACTCATGTAATCCCCATAATAATCCCATAATGGGGATTATTATCCCCATTGCTCGGGTAAGGAACCTGATCCCCCAAGGCCAGGTAGGTGACCCCCGGGAGACATAGCTTATCGTGTGGCAAGCCCTGTGCTCCCTTCATCACCTCACAGAATTGGCCTCTCAATTAGAATGTCCTCGTGGGGACGCCTGGGTGGCTCAGTTGGTTAAGCGGCTGCCTTCAGCTCAGGTCATGATCCCAGCATCCTGGGATCGAGTCCCACATCGGGCTCCTTGCTCGGCGGGAAGCCTGCTTCTCCCTCTGCCTCTGCCTGCCTCTCTGTCTCCCTGTGCTCGCTCTCTCTCTCTCTCTAACAAATAAATAAATAAATAAAATCTTAAAAAAAAAAAAAAGAATGTCCTCGTAGATAATTTACTGTCTTTCAAAAATGGCGCTGTTCTTTGCTAGTGGGTGTTTCCTTCCTTCCCATATATCATGACAATGGAAGAGTGACATATTGACTGATGGGATGGGTTCCTTGGGAAGAAGTGTTGCACTAGGGACTTTGCCATCCTTTCTCCTCACCAGTGAGGAAAAATGGAATAAGAAATAGTGTCGAACTTAGTGAGCAAGAGCAGAGTCTTGTGCCCCAGCGGCTTCCCTCCACTTCTGTTTGCAGTGGTTGGCAGCCCACACTAGAGGTGTCGACTGAGCATTTCTGACCTCTTGGGAAAGGGTGCTTTCACTTTTTAAAAGTATAAGTCAATAGGAAAATTCACATCTTCTTGTCAGAGTAACCTACACTGGCTTCTTTACATAGTTGCTTTTCAAGACCCGGGTCCTTCTGGGTTATTCTGGAATCCTGCACAGACTTCTGCAGTGTCCATCTGGCTCTCCCAGCAAGTAGTATATGATGCTTTGAATTGCCAGGGATCCTAACAGTAGACTGGGTCAGTACAGCCATAGCATCTTAGAACCTATTCTATATTCTGGTCTGCCCTTTGGTGATTTCAAGTTGTTGTTGTTGTTTTTTTTAAAGATTTTATTTATTTATTTGCCAGAGAGAGAGCAAGAGAGCATGAGCAAAGGGAGCAGCAGGCAGAGAGAGAAGCAGGGCTCCCTGCTGAGCAAGGAGCTCAAGGCTGGACTTGATTCCAGGACCCTGGGATCATGACCTGAGTGGAAGGCAGACACTTAACCGACTGAGCCACCCAGGTGTCTCACAATTTCAAGTTCCTAAGCCAATTACTTAACCTCTCTGAGCCTCATTTTCCTCATTTGTAAAATGAAGGTGGTTACTTCAACAAACAATAACAATACTCCTAACTGGGCCCGTTTTATGTGCTAGATACTTTTCTTACTTGGACTTATTTCATTCTTACAGCAACCCTATGAACTCAGAAGCATCATGATGCCCTGTTCACAGATTAATAAACTGAGACACAGGCCTGTATTACGTTGTAGAGTCAGGATGTAATTAGGTCTGCCTGAGCTGGAGCTTAAGGTCTTCACTTGCTGTGAGGACTTTCTAATATTTGTGGCAGCACTTTGTAAGCAATAAAGCAAAATGAAAATATTAATAACACCATCCTCATTCTCACGGCATGCCAGGATAGTTGGAAATAAGAGACACAGTCTATGCCTTTGAGGAACCTATGATCTCCAAGAGTAGAAAACACAGACACACACAGACACCCACACCTACCAAAATATAAATTAAAAATGCGCAACTGGGTCACATGCAAACAACAAAAACTGTATAGGGGAAAAATGCATGTGCCCAGAGGATGTTGGGATTTCTAGAACATCTGGAGCTTGGTGGCACTGCTCTGAGAATACCTCCCAGGAGCCTTCTGCTGTCTGACTTGGGTTAGAGAGGCATTCTGGGTGGGGAATGGCCTGTTGTATTTCAGGGGCTCCGGGGTTGGAGCCACAAGGACAGGCTGTCTCGGTAAAAAAACGCAAGTTGAAGGTGGTCCTTTAGTTAGAGATGACGGTGAGCCAAGAGAGGCGCTTGCCAGGGGCCCAGGAGGCCATATTATCCAAGGTCCTAATTGGATTTGCAACACTGTCACGCACCACTGTGGGTGTCTGACGAGAGACGTGAGGTGATTCAAAATACATCAGAGGAAGACACACCAAAAAGGAAGGTGGACAAAAACCAGCCCGAAGCAAGGAGTGTGTCGCTGATACTTCAGGGACAAGATGGACATGCTTTTGGAGGAGAATCTGGGATGGTTTGGGGGAACTATAAAAAAAAGGAGAGTCTGAGCGCTGGGCCAGGCCCCCTCGAAGGCCAGACAAGGTCTGTCAGGCTCATTGTCGCACTCCTGGTGCCTGGGGCTTCATGGGCATGCCTTAAATATTTGTTGCCTAGCCAGGCTTGTTGAGGGGCAGAATGGATGTAGGTTGTTTAAAAAAAAAAAGGAGTCAAAGGATTAGACTAATTAGACTAATTACGACTGAGGGACCAGGGCACCAGAGAAACCATCGATGATTATGTGAAATTGGAGAGCTGACATTCAGGAAGAAATTCACAATCTTGAGTAAATTTGGAAGATACAAGTGGGGATTCTTGGCTAAAAACAAGAGAAGTTCAGAAGATAGGAGAGGTCAGCACTGGGATGGAGATTTGAAGTCTTTTATGGACAGGTGTTTATGGGGGATTCTGATTTGCAAACCACAGAAATCTACTCTCGCCAACTGATATAGAAATTAACTTACTGAACTAATAGTTCTCAATTCACAGGGGCACTGAGGGGTCCAGAGCACCTGGCAGAGAGGCCCTACATTCAGAAGCCCCGGCAATACGCTCCCCGGAAGCATGCAGCAAGGAGAACTCTGCACGTGTTGCAGCCCTCGCTTCGACTGCTGACCCTGTGGGTGTAGGGCGTTGGGCATCCCACCCGCACTGTGGTACTGCTGTCCCTGCAGACAGGCCGTTAGTGCCACCCCGTCGACCACCAGGAAACCTCTTCCACTGTCCTTGATTTTTGTGTCAGAGCCCCAGTCACTGCCGCTAACAGTTGGATCATTAGGACGCCAAGCCTCCAGAGAAGCTGAGAGGAGAAGGATCAGCATTTCTGCCGTGGGGCAGGGCTCGGCTTCTCTCTCTCCTCACAACTGCAGTGGGAATGGTGGCTCAGATGCCCAGGCCCCAACCACACAGGTTTATTTCAGAGAGGAGTTGGGGGGAGATCAGAGCACGTGGTGGCAGGAGTTCACACACTAGTGCTGGCTTCACCCACTGAGAGCGCCTGTGGGTGCTGATGTGGTTGACGCCCGCCCCCCTCCACCCACGCCTGCAAACCATCTCCCTCCAACCCCCGCTTAATGCCTATAATTAAGAGCCATCCATTTACAGTAAGAGACAATTCCAGCTGAAAATGTAAATACCCCTGGAAAGAAACACACTTCACCTTGGTATCATTACTAACCTTTCTCGCATTAATTTTCAGAGCTAGGGGGTAGAAGCTGGCCCAGAAGATTGGCGTGGACCTGAGCCAGATAAAAACCCCTTGTAAAGGTGGATAGCCAGTCTGCTCTTGCTTGGGGAGCCCCTAGTTTGTTTGTTTGTTTGTTTTTTTCACTCATGTACTTTCAGCGACCTGATCCATTTGTTACAATAGGTCTGACATGCAAAATGCTGAGATGGGAGAGAAATGATAGAATGGAAACAAAGGGAGACCTGCTTGTCATGCTTCTCCTCCTACATATGAGACCAGGAAGATGAGGCTTGAATTCCCATTTAGCAGATGCTGAGGCTGACAGTCTGGGCCACACAGCTCGTACATTGCAAGGATAGGTTTCAGAACCTGCTGCCTTGGCCTCTGAAGGCTAGTAACTCCCTCTACACTCCATCGTCTCACTGTGAAAAGAGATGGGACCTAAGTGCCAGAGTAGGGGAAATTTGTGCTTTCAACCCAGTGGGTTAAAGTAATAGAACACCCTTGGGGGATGACCTGGGATTGCCATAGCCTCCATGTGCGTGTGGAATTTTTCTGGGAAAGGTGTGCCCTAAAGAGGAAGAGAGCCACAGAAAACCAACTCTGATTTTATGTCTTCACCCAGCACCCCCAGATGCTATATGTCAGGCATTTTTGGTGGCAGATAACAGAAACCCAACTTAAACTGGCCTGATAGGAAATGGAAATTGTTGGTTCATGGGAAGCATGCTAGTTTTCTAGATCTCTCTCTCTCTCCGTTGCTCCGCTTGGCTTCCTCTGGGCCTGCTTCATTCCCAGACACCCCTGTCCCAGCTTGGTGGCCGAGGTAGCCGGCCACAGTTCTAGACTTGCCAGCTTGTCATCCCTCACCCCAGCCTTTTCCTACACCACCTACTGCAGTGCACCTGCTTCTCTGAACAAGGATTCCTCAGCCTCATCTCCATCACAAAGCCCGAGAAGGGCTCCCTAAAGGAACACTTAAATGCCCACACCATAGGAGGGGGTGCTGGAGAGGCTGATTTACCCGTATCCACCAGAACGGAGCCTTCATCGAGAGGGAGTTGATTTTTGTTTCATCTTTAATTTGCTTTGTTTACTGCCGCATCCCTAGGGCTTCAAACGGGGCTGAACATATGGTAGGCACACTCAATAATTATACTTGTTGAATGAATGTTGGAATAAATGAATAAATGTCCCCACAGTCCGTGAGGCCATGAGATGGGAGACTGCATGCACACCACGGTTACCAACTACTGCAGGAAGCAGACTCTCTTGTCCTTTAGATGAGTCCTGTCGTTCGGTCAACGACACATGACGCCCACGATGCTGGTGGTGACTGCGTGTCAGTCACAGAGTTAAACGGAGCCTGGGAACATGGTCTCTAATAAGGGCAGACCTTTTACAGTCCCATTGCTCACAGCACTCCTGGAATGAAGGAAGATGCGTCCCTTTTTCTTACAGGCTTGTGTCTACAAGATAGATGTACCTCGTGCATCGCTGCCCTTTCTTGCCACATTCCGCCCGCGCAGTGGCAAGCCTGCGTGGCTGATGCCCACTCCCTGGGAATCCACGGCGCTGCTCTGGCAGGTGCATGGAGGGGGGATTCGGGAATCACCACTCAACTGCTGTTAAGGGGGTCTTACGTTCTCTCTCCTCAACAGGCTACCCCAGGGCCCCAGCGTGGGGAGAACATGGACCTCAAACCATCCCCCCCGCCACATTATCTCCCAGCCTCATTAGCACCGTGTGGTTGCCCTGACACTTGGAACATGGGCACTTTCTGCTTTAACAAGTAGGAGAATGTACTCAGCTTGTCTCCGCCAGACTTGGATCTCTCCAGAAAAGGCTGCAAGGACGTGGGATCTGGAAAGCCTTTGAGAGACAAAAAGCAAAAATCCAGCCCTCAGAGAAGTCAGCGCCACACGCTGCCTGGTTAATATGCACCCAGTGTGTTTTGCCACTGCGGAAACCGAACTTAATTTGTAACACGACGCGGCTATTTAGCATTTCCCTCCCCTCCTCCTCCTTCTAGTTCATTCTGAGTGGAGATAAATCTTGAAAACAGACTTGGAGGGCACAGCAGGAGGGCCTGCAAAGTCATTCGGGTTGCGGCTAGCTCCGTGGCCCCTTTGCTCTTTCCCGAGCAATTAGGACGGATGCGAGGGAGGAGAGCGAGGATCAGGACTGAAGCGGCTCCGGAACACCAAAGAGCGGGGGTGCGGGATGCGGGCAACGTTCAGCTCCCGACAAGGGGTTCCTGGGGCACCCGCGGGGCTTGAGAAAGATCGCTGTTGCCCCAGGAACTGTCCCGAATCCTGCTGGAAGGGTAGGTAAGAGCCCTCCACTCAGCAGGGTGTCAACTTCTCGCTCTTTAGGCAGGCTACCGAACTGTCAGCTCCAAGCTGGAAACAAAGGCTCCAGGAGCGGAACAATTTCCCCCAGGCAACTTGTCTGAGTCAGTGACAGAAGCTCAGGTTCTTTGTCTACAAAAACATGACAGTGTTGCACGGCATTAACCTCTATCTCCCTCCCTTAGTATTGAGTTTTTGATCCTTGGTATTTTCCTCCATCCAGGCAGTCACGTCTACTGTTACCTTTGTCTGCCCCTATTTTCCTCTCCTCTTGACCTTCACATGCCTTCCAGACATAACATGTTTCCTTGAATCTAAGATACCATCCGTTATAAGACCAACCATAATTTTATATATATATATAATATAAAATATACATGTTACATATTCTATTTTATAAAATATAAAATCATATAAATATATAATGCTATATAATATATAAAAATATGTTATATGCTATATAATGTGTAAAATATAATATTAATATATTATATATATTTATATATAAATATATTTTATATAACGCTAAAAAAGAAGAAATATTGCCAATTAAACATGACATGGCATTGATCACGATTTCCAAGACATTAAAATGTGTGTGTGGGGGGAAATTATGTTGCAATTCTTTTTTTAAAAAGATTTTATTTATCTATTTGACAGAGAGAGATATGGCAAGAGAGGGAACACAAGCAGGGGGAGTGGGACAGGGAGAAGAAGGCCTCCTGCTGAGCAGGGAGCCCAATGTGGGGCTCAATCCCAGGACCCTGTCATCATGACCTGAACTGAAGGCAGACACTTAATGACTGCGCCCCCCAGGCGCCCCCATATCTCACAAGTCTTAAAGATGTGGCCTATTCTTTATCCAGATTTGGAACTCATTCTTCTCTTCAAAAAACAGGTTTGGGGGAAGTACTTCTTCCTTCCCTCCAACTTTGTGGTCCTACTGTGAATTGTCAATCATGTTCTCTTCTTGGGCTACAGAATGTGAGCATGAAACCCGAATGGGGCAGAGAAGAGGACTGCCCTGGGATTTCAAACATTAGAGTGAGAGAAGGGAACGCTTGCTCTCCATTGATCAAGAAGAACGGGTCCTGGAGTTTTGGGCAGCTGAAGTGAGAGCTTGGCAGAGAAACCTGGTTTGGTTCACGGGAAGAGCGGCTGACTCAGAGATGGAAGAGGGGCTCAACAGGGCTTAACTCTTTGAATGTATTTGTCCCTAAGACCAGATACAACAGTACCAACATGTTCCCCCTGTGCTAAATCTAGAGGGGTTTTTGTCCCTTGCCATAAGAATCCTCTTTTCAAAGACATCAAGGGAGCAGCTAAGCCACCAGTCTCTCCCTACCTCCTTCACACTTGACCCCCTTGAGCCCACTGTGCTGTGAAGGCAGGGGCACAGAGGATGATCATCCCTCCCCCCACCCCCTTGGACCAGAAAGAGTTCAGCCAGGGTCTTCCACCACTACGGGTCTGCTGCTTTACCCAGGAAGCAGATGTGTTTTGTTTTTCTTCTTGTCTTTGAAACAATGAATTCCAATCGTTTGAAAGAAAGAGTGTTGGTAATGGGATGAGGTGGGGAGTAGTTAAGGCAAAAAAGAAGTAAAAATGAACAACAATCTGATTTTCTCTCCTAAAGTTCCTTCTGTTGACAAGGCATTCCTGACATTTTACTCAAAAACTGGCTTGTGGGGGGCAGGGCGGGGATAGGTAGGGGTTGGAAATGAAGGCTGAACTTCTTGTAGAAATAAAAATGAGGGCAAACAGAGTCCAAGAAAACCTAAAGCTGCCTTTAGATTGTGAGGCTTCTAGATGCATCAGTTGGCTAATGAATACTTTCAAAATCTTTCCTACATAAAACTGAAAAAGTCATCAGGGAATTATACTAATCCACTTACCCTATTTTAACTCTTCAAATGTTCCCAGAGCCTCTGATTTTCTAGTGCAGGGAAAAGTCAGTGGAAAATTGCTTTTGAGGTGTCTTTTGTAAAATAATAATCTTGGGCAGTACCCACCTTGCCGTGTCCTCATGTGCACCTTGTAAATTGATTCCAGACTGCTCTCTTATTCAAAAACCCAATCCCCTTAGAAACCAGAAAGAAAATGAATAGTGGTGAAAGCCCATCGTACTAGTATTCAGGTCAAAACCTTCATTACACAAATATGCTTGTCCTTCAGTGCCTCTTAAGTCAGAGATATTCATTATGAATTGGTGTTAATCTCATATTTCTGCAATACTTTTTATCTAGATGGATCCCAAAATTGGAGAGTTGTCTCACCCTTAATGACAAAAAGAAAAAAAAAATCACTTCTTTTTCCTGCATCTAATAAAGGTAATTTTATTAACTTCTTTTTTTCAGCAACATTTCCTCATAGTGTTTTCTGAAGGTTTATTAACTTTTTATATGGAAAAATGTGGAATGGAGGTGGTATTATTACCTTATGGGTCTTTGATCAGAGCTTGCCCCCCAAAGATGCCTTTTGTTGGAAAATACTGAATGAGAGAAAAGCGTAAGGCTCTATGGAGCCATCATTTACGTATCCTGGGTGGCTCAGTCAGTTAAGCGTCTACCCTTGGCTCAGGTCCTGATCCTGGGGTCCTGGGATCAAGCTCCACATCCAGCTCCCTGCTCAGTGGGGAGCCTGCTTCTTCCTCTGCCCCTCCCCTTGCTTGTGCTCACGTACTCTCTCTCTCTCAAAAATAAATAAATAAAAACTTCAAAAAAATAAGTGTCATGCCTACATGAAGCTTGTCAGGAAATGCAGAGAGCCTGTTTTCTCTCTAGAGGAGGAAAATGAAAGGAGTTTGAAACATAATCACCACATATCACAGTATAACCAGCTTTTGAAGTTATCTAAAAGATAACTTTATTAATCTGGTTCATTGGTGAAAACACTCCCCACACTACAATATGAACAAGAAATGCTCAGTGCCTTTAGTGTGGGTCCGAGATTCCCACAAGACCATCCTTGTCTCTCCCTGTACCTTTACCTTTGGAGTTACTAAAGCCCTCCACGGGCCACCTCTGTCTACTCTGGTTTCTGAGCTCATTCACAGAGCATCAGTCCCCCTCACTCCCTTCCTTGGGCAAATTGTGACAGCGAGGCTGGGGATGAACTTGTGCCACGAACAGGTTCAGTGGCTGGTGGGCCCCAGTGTTCTGTGAACATCAGAGTGCCCCCATGGCCCCCTTTCAGGTGTGAGCCAGAGTCTCCTGTCAGTCAGACTGGTCCTCCAGTCCCTGATAGGCCTTTAATCTCTATATATCTGGCTCAGGGTCTTGCATGTCTCCCCTCCCAAGGGTGGTCTTTTGAACATCTAGTTTTCTTGCCTTCCCAGCATCGTTTCCCTCTTCCTCTGGTGTCAGCCAGTAATTTAAACTTTGGTAAGCCAAAATACTATGTTCATAGCTCGTGCATAATTTTGGGTAGTTGTGACATGTCAGCCCATGTTGGCCCAAGTCTGCCCAATGGGCGTTCTGAATGCTTTGGCCATGGTGGTTGGCCGTGTGAGATGGCCATACGATGAGCGTGTGACAAAGGTTGGTCCAGTGAGAGTCAGTCCTGGGACTTGGGTTAAAACTGTTGGAGGGAGAAGTTCTTTCACTACAGCATTTCTCAGCCCTGTCCCGATCAACATAGAAGTCCAGATAATTCTTTGTTGTGGAGGGGCTTTCCTGGGCATAATAAGATGCTTCATGGCATCTGTGGCCTAACCCACTAGGTGCTGGTAGCAACCCCCCACCTCCAGTTATAACAACCCCAAATTTCTCCCAACACTGCCACATGCCGCCGGAGGGAGAAGAGAGCAAAATCGTGCAGGGTTGCCAATCACTGCACTAACGGGACACTGAGATGTGTGCCAAAAGCTGCTGGGAACTCCATGTGAAGAACGTGTTGCTGATGGAGAGATAATATACAGGAAGGCAGAGCCGAAAGAAGACACGAGCTATTATCAAATGACGGTCTCTATGCTCCTAAATTTTCTATGCTCCTGTTGGTTAGTGTCGCTTTTCCTTGGGACTGAGAACAAGATGAAGATGCTCACTCTCACCACATCTATTCAACACTGTACTCTGTCAGTTTTAGCCAAGGCCATAATACAAAAACTGTGAGTAAAAGGCATAGAGATTGGAAAGAAAAAAAAAAAAAGTATTCTTATTTGCAGACAATATAGTCTTCTAGGTAGAAAATTCTAAAGAATCTATTAAAAACATATTAGAACTAATAAGTAAGCTTAGTAAGTTTGAAGGGTAAAAATCAATATATGGATTTCACTTGTATTTCTATATACTAGCAATGAATATTACAAGTTACAACTTAAAACAGTATTTAAAACAGTATCAAATGTGAAATTCTTAGGGATAAGCTCAACAATACATGGAATATACATGGAAATACATGGAAGACCTGGATCCTGAAAATTCTAAGACCAAGATAAAAGGAGAAATATATCAGATTAATGGTCAGAAGACTAAAATTTGTTAAGATATCGAACTCTTGACATGTTGATTTATAAATTCAGTGCATCTTAATCAAACGTCCAACAGGTTTTTTTTTTGTTGTTAAGAAGTTGACACATCAATTCTAAAATATATATGGAAATGCAAAAGATCTATAGTAGCCAAACAATTTTACAAAAATGAACAAAGTTGGAATAGCTGTACTACCTGATTGAAGACCTTCTGTAAAGCTATAGTAATGGGATGCCTGGGGGACTCAGTCATTAAGCATCTTCCTTTGGCTCAGGTCATGATCCCAGGGTGCTGGGATCGAGCCCTGCATCAGACCCCGTGCTCAGTGGGAAGCCTGCTTCTCCCTCTCCCACTCCCTCTGCTTGTGTTCCCTCTCCCACTGTGTCTCTCTCTGTCAAACAAATAAATAAAATCTTAAAAAAAATAGTTATAGTAATAATGACAATGTGGTAGCATAAAGAGTGATATATACATCAAAAGTACAGAATAGGACATACTTAGAATAAGAAGAACAGAATAATACAAAAATATACCCAAATTTATGTGGTTAATTTATTTTTTTAACAAAGGTATCAAGGCAATTCAGTGGAAAAGTATAATCTTTTTTTAAAAAAGATTTTATTTATTTATTTGACAGACAGAGATCACAAGTAGGCAGAAAGGCAGGCAGAGAGAGAGAGAGAGGGAAGCAGGCTCCCGGCTGAGCTGAGAGCCTGATGCAGGGCTTGATCCCAGGACCCTGGGATCATGACCTAAGCCGAAGGCAGAGGCTTTAACTCACTGAGCCACCCAGGTGCCCCAAGGATAATCTTTTTAACAAATGGTTCTGGAAGAATTGGATATCCATAAGCCAAAAAGAAAGAAATCTCATTAGTTATATAACATTGTACACAAAAATGCACCATAAAACTACATGTAAAACATAACACTATAAAATTCTAGAAGAAAATATAGGAGAAAAGCTTAGTGATCTGGGGTTAAGCAAACAATTTTTAAAATATGACTTGAAAAGCATGAAGTATAAAATAAAAAAAGGCTGAGTTGGATTTCACTAAATTAAAGGTATTTACTCTTTAAAAGACACTATTAAGAAAGTGAAAAGGCAAGATACACATTGGGAGAAAATATTTGCAAAAACATACCAGCTAAGGGACTTGTATTCAGAATATATGAAAATTTCTTTCAACTCAAGAGAATATAAGCAACCTAGTAAAAAGCTGGCAAAAGATTTGAACGGAAAAAGACGATATATGGACAGCAAACAAATACATGGAAAGATGCTTAAAACCATTAGTGTTTAGGGAAACACAACCTAAAAAATTAAATGATGTACTACCGTATACCACCAGAATAACTAAAATAAAAAAGACTGATAATACCAAGTGTTGCCACTGGTGTAGAGTAACTGCTACTCTCATTCATTCTTACTGGGAATAGTATAATCATTTTGAAAAAGAGGTCACCAACGTCTTAAAAACCAGGTCGTTACTATAGGAAATAATAATTCCATTCCGAGGTATTTGTCCAAAAGAAATGAACACGTATATCCACACAAAGATATATGTGAATATTCTTTTCAGTCTTACTAATAACCCAGATGTCCATCAACAAGTGAATGGATAAACAAATTGTTGTATATCCATATAATAGAATAGTATTTAGTAGTAAAAAGGAATGGTCTAATACTGCATAGCACCAAAAAAAAAAAAAAAAGAACTATAGACTTTATTTACATAGTATACTAGGAAAGGGACAATACTAGGAATACAAAGAAAATCAGTGGTTTTCAGTAGTCAGTAGATTGAGGAGATTGACCTCGAAGGGCCATGTGACAGCCGCTAGAGTAATGGAAATGTTCTGTATCTCTTTTGGTGGTAGTTTCATGACCATCACATTTGTAAAAACTCATCAAATTGTACATCTAAAATAGATACATTTTAACATATGTGATTCTATCTCAGTGATGCTACCTCCCAAACTCAAGACATCTACATCTGTATTATCTGAAAATAGGGAGGATGCTATGAACAAGGGGTCAGCAAACTTTTTCTGTAAAAGACCAGAGAGAGTAAATATTTCAGCTCTGGCAGGCCATATAGTCTCCATCACAATCCTCAATTCTGTCTCTGTAGTGCTAAAGTATGTATAGACAATAAGTAAATGAATAAGTATGATTGTATTCCAAAAATCTTAAAGACACTGAAATTTAAATTTCATATAATTTCCACACATCATGAAATATTACTCTTCCTCTGATCTTTTCCCCTACTAAAAATATAAAAGCCATTCTTAGCTAGCAGGCCATACAAAAACAGATGGTGGGCCAGATTTGGCCCACAGGCTGTAATTTGCCAATGCCTTCTATAAACATGTGTTAGTAAAACTACAATAATTCTAATGACTATATCAAAGATGTGATGATGCAGGTGACATTTCTAATACTCCACTCATATTTACATGTTAGAGATCTGTGTAGACTAGAAATAACAAGCTTTATTTTTTCTTATTCTTCAATAAGTTTCTTCAATAGTACATATTTGTTTGCTGTATTAATACTGATTTTAAAGTAGTGGGCTTAAGAAATCAAGACACTCTTGATTAAATAAAGTTCAGCTTTCAAAACTTGGAACATACACATACACTCATTTTCTCTTATAAAAAGACATTTGTGATGCCTTTAAATGACTCTTCAAAGTTTTAATAAATTTCCAAACCCTACACCCACCCTCATCTGCCCCCTGCCCCCTAATTCATAAGGTTATAATAGAGTTCACTTGCTCTACCTTCTGGAATGTTCTTCCCCCACATAGCATCACTATCTTTAGGTCTCTGCTCAAAAACCCTCTTACTGGGGGACTTGGGTGGCTCAGTTGGTTAAACGTCTGTCTGTCTTTGGCTCAGGTCGTGACCCTGGGATCTTGGGATAGAGCCCTGGCTTGTTGGGCTCCCAGTCAGCAGGGAGTCTGCCTTTCTCTCTCTCTCTCTGCCCCTCCCCCTACTCAAATAAAAGAAATAAATAAAAATCTTTTTTTTTTTTTTTTAAATCCTCTTACAGACGGAACCCTCAGCAGTAAGTCCCTTTCCTTGCCCTTTTACCTGGCTTTCCTTTTTTCCATAGCACTCACTATAATCTGTCACATTGTATGTTTACTTAAGTATTTGCTTATTTTCTGTCTCTTCTCACTGAAATGAACGCCATGAAGGCAGAGACTGCATTTTTTCCACGTGTAATCCCAGTGCCTAGAAGAGTTGTCTGACAAATAGAGGGTGCTCAATATGTGATCTGATGGATGAATAATCTGGGAATGCAAAAAGGAGTATGTTTTTTAGGGCAACCTCCACCAACAACTGCCATGTGGCGAGCAGAAAATTATACTAAGAACCACTGTCCTGGGACACCCAAGGATGGTGGGAAAAAACAGCAATTCACACCAGCCAGATGACTGTGCCATTTCGGAAGGCGAGCAGTTCACACTAAAAGAGTGTGGTACTCATATCCCTGAGGACCCCAAATAGAAAGATAATTTCCTCAAGAGGTTTCAAGCAACTGCCATATTAGAGAACATTCGGTAACTATGTCATCTGCTGAAAAAGTAATGGCCATGAGTTTTCCTTTCTCTTAGTTTAACTAAACTTCTAACATTTTTTGGTTGAAATTATTGTAAATAAGGAGAACAAATGGTCTAGCAGGAGAGTATTTCCCAGGTGTCAGAGAGGAGGTTTGAGTGAAGAATGGTATGTTCAATCCCCAGAAGGCCACTCAAACCTTCTGAGTTACAGATGCCCATAGCACAAAGGTTATAATGTAGCATATTTCTTCATAAAGTACACTTCACTGTCTCAGAACTGCAATGACCAACGTAGAAATCTATGTCTTTGAAGTTCTTGACATATAATGTTGACATTTTCAGACTCTCAGTTCCATGATGGGAGATTAGAATGATGTTAGTGAACAAGAATGACCTATAGAAAGACATTTTCTGAAGTGGCAAAAACATTTTTTTTAATGTATGGAGAATTTCTCTTTCAAACAATGAGTGCATCATAAGGAAAAAAGGAGAAAGCAGGTAAAGGAAACATGCAAATTGATTTTAATTTTCGTTACAAAATCTCATAGAACTAACAGATATAAACTTGAACCAAATTCTTCCTTTTTTGCCACACAGTTGAAAAATTCTCATGGGAAAAATATGGTCCATATTTTCTTAATACTTAATTGTGTCACAGTGAATCTGATGTTGACATTTAACAATTAGAGATGGCTACATTTGAATTCAGAGATGGTTATCTAAATACTTCTTTTGACTCTTGGCCTTGGAGGTGAACATTAATGAGTTCTCTTTCCTCTCTCTCTCTGCTATATATAATATTTATTTGATTCTAAGACACACTTTTTCCCACATTTCAATATTTCTGAAATCAGGATAATTTATAATGAGTAGCTTCTCCCAGTTATATTCATTAGCACGTTTTCTTTCTTTGTGGTACGTAAAGCCATCTTGAATCGTATGGTTATCATCATCCTAGGTTCCATGAAATAGGATATGCATGAAATATATTTTATTATTTTTATTTTTATTTTATCTCCCATCAGGGACCATTGCCCCCCACCCCTCAGTTCCTCATGAAGCTTATGGCAAAGCCCCATACAAAATAAAGGCTTTACACTGTTGATTCACTGGCTCTGTGACAATGGTTCTTTTGCGATTATTAAGGCTCAGAACTTCTAGATGGATAAGATTTGTCTTATATTTTCAGAACCTATACTTTTATAACCCACATGAACAAGGTTATTACTAGCAAGCACCTGTTTAGCATGAGTTGCTGTGAACATCTCAGCCTTGATCTAATTTCTTCCCCTTCTTGTTTTCCCTTTCTTTCTGTAGCCAGGATCCTCACCTACTGGTTTCTTGGATAATAAGTCTGAATTTAATATAGGATTTGGCTTAGGAAATTATATAATATATATGTCATTTTCTACATATACCTGGGTACTTACTGTCCTGCAAGAAGGATCAGTACCAATTAAAATGTTAAGGGTGGGGGACCAATGTTGAAATATGTTGCTTAAGGATCAGGTCCCCAAAGAGGAGGTCAGATCTCATGGGAAGAGCATGGGCTCTGGAGCCAGAGAGACCTGAGTTTGTAGACTGCCTCTGCCACTTCCCAACTGTGTGAACCTCTATGTAAATTTGGGACACTGATATCTACCCTGCAAGGTTATTATAAACACTGGTTGTGTGTGAGGTGCTTGCCTTCAGGAGGAGCTTGGGAAATGGTGGTTAACAGTAGAATTGACCTTTGAACAATGTGATGGTTGGGAGTGCTGACCCCCCACATGGTCAAAACTCCATATATAACTTTGACTCCCCCAAAACTTAACTACTAGTACCTTATTGTTGACTGAATTTCTTACTGACAACATAAAGTTAATTTACACATATTTTGTATGTTACAGATGTTGTATACGGTATTCCTACGGCAAAGTATGTTGCAGAAAAGATAATGTTATTAAGAAAATCATAAGGAGGGGCACCTGGGTGGTTCAGTGGGTTAAGCCACTGCCTTCGGCTCAGGTCATGGTCTCAGGGTCCTGGGATCGAGCCTCACATCGGGCTCTCTGCGGGGAGCTTGCTTCCTCCTTTCTCTCTGCCTGCCTCTCGGCCTACTTGTGATCTCTGTCTGTCAAATGAATAAATAAAATATTTTTTAAAAAAAGAAAAGAAAATCATAAGGAGGGGAGACTGGGTGGCTCAATAAGTTAAGTGTCTGCCTTCCACTCAGGTCATGATCCCAGAGTCCTAGGATTGAGCCCGAGTTGGGCTCCCTGCTCAGTGGGGAGCCTGCTTCTCCCGTTCCTTCTGTTTATGCTCTCTCTCACTTGTTCAATCTCATGAATAAATAAAATCTTTAAGAAAAAAAAAAAGAAAATCATAAGGAATAGAAAATACCTTTATAGTACTGTGCTATAAAAAAAATCCATATGTAAATGGACCTGCACGGTTCAAACCTGTGTTGTTCAAGGGTAGACTTCATTGTTCAAGATCTCATATAAGACGGTCAACCCAGCAGAAATTTGAGGTTGCTGCACTCTTTAGCCACCCCCAACATTCCTGTCTGTTCATTTTAGATGTCTGTGTTCTGATATTTATACCTTTGCCGTCCCACCATGTAGAATCATACAAGTCTAAAATTGCCCTCAGCTGAATATCTCTTATCACCTATTTACCTTTCAACAGGAATTTAAAGTGAACCAGCCAGACTTGGGTTGGAATTCTGGCTTGGAGCTCACCATCTGCCTCACTCTGAGCATGTGCTTAAGCTGGGTTCTCCAGAAAAAGAGATCGATAGGCTATATATGTATACATGTACAATATGAGATACATATAGAGATTTATTATAAGGAATTGGTTCATGTGACTCTGGAGGCTAAGTTCCAAGGTCTCAAGGGTGAGTTAGCCAGCTGCAGACCCAGGAGAGACATTGGTGGTGTTCCAGCTCAAAGCCCAGCAGGCTCACAACCCAGGAAGAGTCAAGGTTTCAGTTCAAATCCAAAGGCAGGAAAAAGCCTATGTCACAGATTGAAGGCAGCCAGTTAGGAGGAATTCTCTGTTACTCAGGGAAGGGTCAGCCTTTTTGCTCCTTTTGGGCCTTCAACTGACTACACGAGGCCCACCACTTTAGAGAGGACAATCTTGCTTTAGTTAGGCTACCGGTTTAAATGTTAATCTCATCCAAAAACTCCCTCACAGACACACCCAGAATAATGTTTGACCAAATATCTAGGCACTGTGGCTCCATGAAGTTGACAGACAAAACCAGCCATCACTGTCTGTCTGGGTCTCACTGTCTGTTTTGTAACAAGGGGATACAAATCATGTTACATATGGAATTGCTATCTGGAACAAATGAAACCATACACTTGAGGTTCTTGGTATTTAATAAAGGCCAGTTTTCATTCTCATTTTCCTTCAATATTCAATAGTTTAGGCATCTATGAGCAGGTCAATGGGTTATCTTGAACTTGTGTTTTGTTCCTTGGCCTCCGAAACCCCATTATACTCATGTTCCATTCTAGCTCAGTTCTACCTTTTAAACACAAATGTCAGCAGTTGCCTCCATAATTAAAGTGGTCCTCCTATAAACTTGTTTGTGGCATCTAAACATCAGATGGCCAGAAAATAGACCCAGTTTTATACTTGGGGAAGAGCCTGTCCCATAAGTGGATATATCTGTGTCCATCACACACTGTTTTCTTCCTGGTCTTGGTCTTGGTCTTCCTGGTCTTTGTGAGGCATGGCAAATCAGCTGTCGGAAACCGTCAACCTTGCCCCAGCCGAGAGGGGACTGTGAGCAGGCCAACTGCTCTGCCTTGCCCTTCACCTCTCTTGCCCTGCAGATCACTTGAGCAAGATGAGCTGGGCAGTCCATGTGCTCAGTGTTGGGTGAGTGCAGTCATACATTACTTAAAAGCCACTCCTCCGTACTTTCTTCCTCGATATTCCACTGAGCCTTCTGTTTATATGATTACTGCATTTTCCCTCTGATTGCTTCCTAACTTCCCTTCTCTTTCTTCCCACTGTTACGATTTACAGATTATAGTGATGTCTTTCCAGTGTGTTAAATCTTGAGTACAATCAATATGGCTATGCTAGTTCCCATCAATTTAATCTTAAGTGAACTGAATCTTGTTTCATGTGAGATAGGGTGGGGGGGGGTAAGACTCCAGAGAGAACAAGGATGACTAACTATAGAGTGCCAGTCTGTGTGATACTCAGTCCGACACTATTCTTCATTTGGACCTTTGCTGGAGCCCCTGTAGACCTAACTCCTGGTGTTCAGCTCATGTTCAGGTCCATAGATGTATTCACTTTACCAAAATCAAAAGGAAAGGAGAAGTAGGTACCCAACATTTGACTTTTCCTAGTAACATTAAAATAACTACAATCCATGCAAGAAAATACCCTTGTATTTATATCAATGCAAAGTAATTACAGATGTTGAATTTAAATCCAAATCATTCTGTCTCTTATAATATATGCAATGCAACTGCACATGTTTCTTGCCTTTGGGCCCTTTTTGGAAAATGTGACATACACAGCTAAGGCTAACAACTGTTGTCAGAAAAGCAGCTCATAATGAGAAAGTTTGGACTTTTAAAAGACTCCTGGTATGCAACTTCCTGCCTTCCTCCTACTTAAAATATATACATAAAGGCTGAAGATAATTTTGATTAAAAATAAAAACAAAAACAGTCTCTTGAAAATGAGTCACCCTGTGGCTCAATGAAACGGCTACACTTCTGCAGCCAGTGTCTACTGCCTTTTGTGTAATCACGGCCCCAAGGTAAGGTGCTTGGCTCCAAGTGCGTGGCCTTGTGACTGGAATGGGGACCGGGTAGAATGGAGGGTGAAGGTCAGGGACAATGCCACATCTCTCTGAACAGGTAGGTCCCCCCTGAGAAGTCTTTGCTGCCAGGAAAACTGCTCTCTCAAAAGCCTGAACCCCCCCCCCCCACCTGCATTCAGGACCTCATCTACTTCATTTCAGGAAAACGGGCAGTCTGCTATTTGTGTTGACAAAGAGCCTTAGCTGTTTCCAGCACACAAGCTCAGAAAGTGAACCTTACCGCTGTGAGGGCCAAGGTCAAGTGTGAGGACTCTGCTTAGCAACTCCCGAATGTTGAAATTGGCACCCAGGAAGAAAACAGGGTCCAGTACAGATGAAACACCGAGTCATGGAGGGTGTGTAAAGGATGTTTCACACCATACAGTCTAGCCCCTCTGAGCGGCTTCCCTTCCCGACTGGCATTTGCCCTGAGGATAGATTCTCTATGAGGATTCTACCGACCAAGGGTCCAAGGAACAATCTTTTCAACACACACACACACACACACACGCACACGCACACCCTAAACCACATCAGGCACATCTTTTGCAGCATACAATGTCCCATCCCTAGATGCCCTAATCCACGGCTGGCCATTTCTTCCCAAAACACCCACCTCCGGGCCTCTTGGTGATGGCCTGGCCATTGTGTCTTGATTTTAACGGATGATTCAAAACTCACCACCACCCACGGTCTACCTGTGTTTTGCTCAACAAAATTCACATAGCAGTTTGCGAAACCCTACCCCCTTTCTAACAGGGAAGAGAATTGTGTATCAAACAGACACAGGAGGAGACGGCGACCTCTGGCCTAGACAGCTCATTCAAATGGCTGACTCTAACTAACTCCTTCATTCATTCATTCACTCACTCACTCACTCACTCACTCACTCACGTAACAAACATTTATGGGAACCAAATTTTGTTCTAGCTGTGAGAATACAAGAGGAAACTGAAGAGTTAAGGGCCAGCCTTCCAGGCACTTCAGGTGATCACTTCAGGGGGCAGAAACAAGTACACAAACAAGGATATTTCAGATTTTAGCAGAATTACTGCTATGAATAAATCAATCAGGCCAATGTAGTAAGGAGGGAGAAGGGGTTACTTTTTAAAAATCTTTTTTCTTTTTCTTAAAAGAACATTAGTTAAAAAGAAAAAAAATTGTTTCCATTTTCTGTATGTGTGCATGTTTGTGTATGTCTAGTAACAACACTTGAGACCTGCTTTCTTAGCAAACTTCAAGTATACAATACAGTATTTTTTTTTTAATTAGACAGAGATCACAAGTAGGCAGAGAGACAGGCAGAGAGAGAGAGGAAGGGAAGCAGGCTCCCCACTGAGCAGAGAGCCCGATGTGGGGCTCGATCCCAGGACCCTGAGATCATGACCTGAGCTGAAGTCAGAGGCTTAACCCACTGAGCCACCCAGGCGCCCCTACAATACAGCATAATTAACTATAATCCATGCTATACATTAGATCCCCAGATCTTATTCATATAACTAAAGTTTGTACCCTGTGACCAATATGGTCAAATGGTCCCCCATTTCTCCACCCTCTGTCCCTGGAAACCACCAGGGGTTGGTTTACTTTCTGACTCTGAGTACACCTTTTTTTTTTATGCCACATATAAGTGAGATCATACATTATTTCTCCCCCTTTTTAAATTAACATATAATGTATTATTTGCTTCAGGGGTACAGGTCTGTGAATCATCAGGCTTACACATTTCACAGCACTCACCATAGCACATACCCTCCCCAATATCCATCACCCAGTCACCCCAATCTTTTCACCCCTTCCCCTCTAGCAACCCTCAGTTTGTTTCCTGAGATTAAGAGTCTCTTATGCTGTATCCCTCCCTGGTCCCATCTTATTTCATTTATTCCCTCCCTTCTCCTCATGACCCCCTGTCTTGCCTCTCAAATTCCTCACATCAGAGAGATCATATGATAATTGTCTTTCTCTGACTGCCTTATTTCGCTTGGCATAATACCCTCTAGTTCCATCCACGTCATTGCAAAGGGCAAGATTTCATTTTTGATGGCTGCATAGTATTCCATTGTATATATATGCCACATCTTCTTTATCCATTCATCTGTTGATGGCTATCTAGGTTCTTTCTGTAGTTTGGCTATTGTGGACATTGCTGCTATAAACATTCTGGTGCATGTGCTCCTTCAGATGCCTACATTTGTTTCTTTAGGGTAAATACCCAGTAGTGTGATTGCTGGGTCGTAGGGTAGCTCTATTTTCAACTTTTTGAGGAACCTCCGTACTGGTTCCCAGAGTGGCTGCACCAGCTTGCATTCCCACCAACAGTATAGGAGGGTTCCCCTTTTTCTGCATTCTCACCAGCATCTGTCACTTCCTGACTTATTAATTTTAGCCATTCTGACTGGTGTGAAATGATATCTCACTGTGGTTTGGATTTGTATTTCCCTGATGCCGAGTGATGTTGAGCACTTTTTCATGTCTGTTGACCATTCTTCTTTGCAGAAATGTCTGTTCATGTCTTCTGCCCATTTCTTGATTGGATCATTTGTTCTTTGGGTGTTGACTTTGATAAGTTCTTTATAGATTTTTGATATTAGCCCTTTATCTGATATGTCATTTGCAAATATCTTCTCCCATTCTGTTGGTGGTCTTTAGTTTCGTTAACTGTTTCCTTTGCTGTGCAAAAGCTTGATAAAGTCCCAGTAGTTCATTTTTGCCCTTGCTTCCCTTGCCCTTAGTGATGTTTCTAGCAAGAAGTTGGTGCAGCTGAGGTCAAGAGGTTTTCTGCCTGTGTTCTCTTCAAGGATTTTGATGGATTCCTGTCTCACATTGAGGTCTTTCATCCACTTTGAGTCTATTTTTGTGTGCTGTGTTATGAAATGGTCTAGTTCCATTCTTTTGCCTGTGGCTGTCCAATTTCCCTATTACCATTTGTTGAAGAGATCATCTCTTTTCCACTGGACATTATTTCCTGCTTTGTCGAAGATTTGTTGACCATAGAGTTGAAGATCCATTTCTGGGCTCTCTGTTCTGTTCCATTGATCTATGTGTCTATTTTTGTGCCAGGACCATGCCTCTTGATGATTATAGCTTTGTAATGGAGCTTGAAGTCTGGAATTGTGATGTTGCCAACTTTGGTTTTCTTTTCCAACATTTTTCTGGCTATTCTGGGTCTTTTCTGGTTCCATATAAATTTTAGGATTATTTGTTCCATTTGTTTGGAAAGAGTTGATGGTATTTTGATAGGAATTGCATTAAATGTGTAGATTGTTTTAGGCAGCATAGACATTTTCCCAATATTTGTTCTTCCAATCCATGAGCATGGAATGTTTTTCCATTTCTTTGTGTCTTCCTCAATTTCTTTCATGAGTACTTTATAGTATTCTGAGTACAGATTATTTGCCTCTTTGGCTAGGCTTACTCCTAGGAATCTTATGGTTTTGGGTGCGATTGTAAATGGGATCAACTCCTTAATTTCCCTTTCTTCTGTCTTGCTATTGGTGTATAGAAATGCAACTGATTTCTGTGCATTGATTTTATATCATGACACTTTACTGAATTCCTATATGAGTTCTAGCAGTTTTGGGGTGGAGTCTTTTGGGTTTTTCACATAAAGTATCCTATCATCTGCAAAGAGTGATAGTTTGACTTCTTCTTTGCCAATTCAGATGCCTTTAATTTCTTTTTTTGTCTGATTGCTGAGGCTAGGACTTCTAGTACTATTTTGAATAGCAATGCTGATAGTGGACACCCCTGCCATGTTCCTGACCTTAGGGTCAAAGCTCTCAGTATTTCTCCATTCAGAATGATATTTGCTGTGGGTTTTTCATAGATGGCTTTGATGATATTGAGGTATGTACCCTCTATCCTTACACTTTGAAGAGTTTGATCAAGAAAGGATGCTGTACTTTGTCAAATGCTTTTTCAACATCCACTGAGAGTATCATATGGATCTTGTTCTTTCTTTTATTAATATATTATATCACATTGATTGATTTGCAGATGTTGAACCAACCTTGCAGCCCAGGAATAAACCCCACTTGGTCGTGGTGAATAATCCTTTTAATGTACTGTTGGATCCTATTGGCTAGTATTTTGGTGAGAATTTTTACATCCGGGTTCATCAAGAATATTGGTCTCTAATTTTCCTTTTTGATGGGATTTTTGTCTGGTTTGGGGATCAAGGTGATGCTGGCCTCATAAAATGAGTTTGGAAGTTTTCCTTCCATTTCTATTTTTTGGAACAGTTTCAGGAGAATAGGTATTAATTCTTTTTTAAATGTTTGGTAGAATTCCCCCTGGGAAGCCATCTGGCCCTGGGGTCTTGTTTGCTGGGAGATTTTTGATGACTGCTTTAATCTCCTTACTGGTTATGGGTCTGTTCAGGTTTTCTATTTCTTCCTGGTTCAGTTTTGGTAGTTTATACATCTCTAGGAATGCATTCATTTCTTCCAGATTGTAAAATTTAATGGTGTATAGTTGCTCACAATATGTTCTTATAATTGTTTGTACTTCTTTGGTGTTGGTTGTGATCTCTCCTCTTTCATTCCTAATTTTATTAATTTGGGTCCTTTCTCTTTTCTTTTTGATAAGTCTGGCCAGGGGTTTACCAATCTTATTCTTTCAAAGAACCGGCTCCTAGTTTTGTTGATCTATCCTACTGTTCTTTTGATTTCTATTTCATTGATTTCTGCTCTGATCTTCATTATTTCTCTTCTCCTGCTGGGTTTAGGCTTTCTTTGCTGTTCTTTCTCCAGCTCCTTTAGGTGTAGGGTTAGATTGTGTACTTGATACCTTTCTTGTTTCTTGAGAAAGACTTGTGTTGCTGTATACTTTCCTCTTGGGACAGCCTTTGCTGTGTCCCAAAGATTTTGAACAGTTGTGTTTTCATTTTCATTTGTTTCCATGAATTTTTTAAATTCTTCAATTTCCTAGTTGACCCATTCATTCTTTAGTAGGATGCTTTTTAGCCTCCATGTATTTGAGTTCTTTCCAACTTTCCTCTTGTGGTTGAGTTTCAGTTTCAAAGCATTGTGGTCTGAAAATATGCATGGAATGATCCCAATCTTTTGGGATCATACTGATGTGGGATCTGAGACCTGATTTGTGACCCGGTATGTGATCTATTCTGGAAAATGTCCCATGTGCTCTAGAGAAGAATGTGTATTCTGTTGCTTTGGGATGGAATGTTCTGAGTATATCTGTGGTGTCCATCTGGTCCAGTGTGTTATTTAAAACCTTTATTTCCTTGTTGATCTTTCACTTAGATGATCCGTCCATTTCAGTGAGGGGGTGTTAAAGTCCCCTATTAATATTGTATTATTGTTGATGTGTTTCTTTGATTTTGTTATTAATTGGTTTATATAATTGGCTGCTCCTATGTTGGGGCATGGATATTTAAAATTGCTAGATCTTCTTGTTGGACAGACCCTTTGAGTATGATATAGTGTCTTTCCTCATCTCTTATTATAGTCTTTGGCTTAAAATCTAATTTATCTGATATAAGGATTGGCACCCCAGCTTTCTTTTGATGTCTATTAACATGGCAAATTGTTTTTTTACCCCCTCACTTTAAATCTGGAGGTATCTTTGGGTCCAAAATGAGTTTCTTGTAGATGGCATATCGATGGATTTTGTTGTTGTCGTTGTCGTTTTGTTTTTGTTTTGTTTTTTTTAAGATTTTATTTATTTATTTGTCAGAGAGAGTGGGAGTTAGCACAGGCAGACAGAGTGGAAGGCAGAGGCAGAGGGAGAAGAAGGCTCCCTGCTGAGCAAGGAGCCCGATGTGGGACTCGATCCCAGGATGCTGGGATCATGACCTGAGCCGAAGGCAGCTGCTTAACCAACTGAGCCACCCAGGCGTCTCTTGTTTTGTTTTTTACCCATTCTGATACTCTGTGTCTTTTGATTGGGGGTTGGGGTATTTAGCCCATTTATAGTCAGGGTAACTATTGAAATATATGAATTTAGTTCCATTGTATTGCCTGTAAGGTGACTGTTACTGTATATTGTCTCTGTTCCTTTCTGGTCTGCTCTTTTTAGGCTCTCTCTTTGCTTAGAGGACCCATTTCAATATTTCTTGTATGGCTGGTTTGGTGTTTGCAAATTCTTTTAGTTTTTGTTTGTCCTGGAATCTTTTTATCTCTTCTTCTATTTTCAATGACAGCCTAGCTGGATATAGTATTCCCGGCTGCATATTTTTCTTGTTTAGTGCTCTGAATATATCATGCCAGTCTTTTCTGGCCTGCCAGGTCTCTGTGGCTAGATCTGCTGCCAATCTAATATTTCTACCATTGTATGTTACAGACATCTTGTCCCGAACTGCTTTCAGGATTTTCTCTTTGCCACTGAGACTTGTAAATTTTACTATTAGTTGACTAATAGGTGACTAGGGTGTTGACCTATTTTTATTGATTTTGAGGGGGTTCTCTGTGCCTCCTGGATTTTCATGCCTGTTCCCTTCTCCAAACTAGGGAAATTCTCTGTTATAATTTGCTCCAATATACCTTCTACCCCTCTTTCTCTTTCTTCTTCTGGGATCCCAATTATTCTAATATTGTTTTGTCTTATGTTATCACTTATTTCTCAAATTGTCCCCCTCATGGTCCAGTAGTTGTTTATCTCTCTTTTTCTCAGCTTCTTTATTCTCCATCATTTGGTCTTCTGTATCATTAATTCTCTCTTCTGCCTCACTTATCCTAGAGTAAGAGCCTCCATTTTTGATTGTGCGTCATTGATATTTTTTTAATTTCAATTTGGTTAGATTTTACTTTTTTTTATTTCTTCAGAAAAGGACTTTATTTCTCTACAAAGGGATTCTATAGTATTTTCCATGCTTTTTTCGAGCCCAGTTAGCACCTTGACAATCATTATTCTGAACTCTAGTTCTAACATCTTACAAATGTCCATATTGATTAGGTCCCTAGCCATTGGTACTGCCTCTTGGTTTTTTTGTTTTGTTTTGTTTTGTTTTTGAGGTTTTTCTGCCTTGTCATTTTATCCAGATAAGAATAGATGAATGAGGGAACAAAATAATAAAAGGTAGCAATGACCCCAGAAAAATATACACTAACCAAATTGGAAAATAACCAAAACCAGGGGGAGAAGAAAGGAGAAAAAAACAACAACAACTATCTATCTATCTACCTATCTGTCTATATTAGACTGGTGAATAGAACAGAGACATCCACCTGATTTTGGGTGTATTTATGGTCTGTTAGAAAAGACTGTCTTCCAAAAATTTAAAGAAAGAAAAAAAATACACACACACACACACACACACACAAACACACAAATAAGGGTAAACACAAAGAAAGGATGGAATATGAGTGTAAAGATGAAAATTCAAAGATTCTAAAAAAGGAATTGATAAGATAAGAAGTTGGTTGAAAAAAAGAAAGAAAGAAAGAAAAAAAGGAAAGAATATGACCAGGCTGGGGACTAAAACAAAGCCATGTGCTGATTTAGGATATATTTTGATCTTTTAGAAGAAACTGTATCCCAAAATTTTAAAGAAAGAAAAACCTATATGTATACAAAAAATAAGGCTAAATACAGTGAAGGGATAGAATATGGCTCTGACTGTGAAAATTAAAAAAGATTTTTTAAAAAGGTATTGATAAAAGAGTTTAAAAAGGTTAAAATAGGAAAGAGGAAAAATTTTTAAAAATAGAATAATAAAACAATAAAATTAGAAAAATTTAACTTTGAAAGACTAAAGGATCATGGGGGAAAAAGTGATGAATTCTAAGTGTTGCTTTTCCCTAGCTCTGGAGTTCCACAATTCTTACTGATCGGTGAACTTGTTCTTGGTTGGATGTTCTTGCTGATCTTCTGGCTGAGGGGCCTGTTGCAGTGATTCTCAAATGTCCTTGCTTGAGAAGGAATTGCACCGCCCTTTCCAGGGACCCAGCTAAGTAAACTGCTTGGACTCACTCTCGGTAGCTTTTGTTCCCTGAATGTTTTCTGTACAGCTTTGGAGGATGGGAATGAGAATGGCAGCCTCCCAATCCCTGGCCCTGTAGGTGCTGAGAGCTCAGGGCCCCACTCCTCAGTGAGCCCTCAGAGAAAAGCAGTCAATCCCTCTCATCTCCCAGGTCTCTGGCCACACTCCATGCTCACCCAGCCTGTTACCAAGCACGTCTATCTCTGGTGCTTGCCCCCGTTTGGAGTTTCCAAACCCAGCATATTCCTGCTGCGCACTCCTGTGCCACTCCTCCCAGAGTAGGAAAGGGGGGGGATCTCTCCAAATGTGCCACTTTCGGGGTCCCTGCTCAAAGAACAGTGGTCCAGCTGTGCCTCGGATCATGGTTTAAGGTAGTCACGAGTTGAGAGCTCACTCCTTGGCTCCTTCTCTGGAGCTGGCTTCCCCACTCCAATACCTGGGAGCTCTGTCACACTCAGACACCCCTGGTCTTTTTGTGATCCTGCAGGTCCTGAGACTACACTTTCTTCAAGAGGGCTCCACCCCCTGCTTAGCCTCTGGAGCAACGTCCCTCAGTGGAGCAGACTTCTAAAAGTTATGATTTTGTGCTCTGCAGCTCTACTGTTTGTTGGGAGCTGGACCCTCTCCCCACAGTCTCTCTTTTTAATATCACCTAGGATTCACTTCTCTGCATGTCCTACCTTCCAGAAAGTGGTCACTTTTCTGTTCCTAGAATTGCTGCTTTCTTCTTTTTGACCTCCTGTTGAGTTTGTAGGTGTTCAGAATGGTTTGATAACTATCTAGCTGAACTCCTGGGATCTGATGATATTTAGGTCTCCTATTCCTCTGCCATCTTGCCCAGTATTTCTTTTTTTTTTTTTAAGATTTTATTTATTTATTTGTCAGAGAGAGAGGGAGAGAGAATGAACGAGCACAGGCAGAGTGGCAGGCAAAGGCAGAGGGAGAGGGAGAAGCAGGCTCCCCGCAAGGAGCCCGATGTGGGACTCGATCCCAGGACGCTGGGATCATGACCTGAGCCGAAGGCAGCTGCTTAACCAACTGAGCCACCCAGGTGTCCCCCAGTATTTCTTTCTGTGTCTGGCATATTTCACTTAGTGTAAGGTCCTCAATGTTCATCCATGTTGCTCTAAAAAGCAGGATTTCCTTCTTTTCTATGCCTGAATAATAATATTAATATATGATAGATTGTTCCCATATTTTTGCTATTGTGAATATTGCTGCAGTAAATAAGGGATGCAGATATCTCTTTCACATTCTGTTTTCATTTCTTCTGAATATGTACTCAGAAGTGAAATTGCTAGATCATATGGTAGTCCTATTTTTAATGTTTTGAGGAACCCCTATACTATTTTCCATATTGGCCACATCAATTTACATTCCCATCAATGGTATACAAGAGTTCCCTTTTCTTTACAGCCCTAGCAAACACTTGGTATCTCTTATCTTTTTGATACCTGCTATCCTGACAGGTGTGAGGTGATATCTCATTATTATTTTGATTTGCATTTCCCTGATGGTTAGTGATGTTGAACATCTTTTCATGCACCTGTTGGCCATTTGCATATCCCATTTGGGAAAATATCTTTTCATAGTCCACTTTTTTTATTGGGTTGTTTTTTGGCTATTGAGAATATGAGTTCCTTATATATTTTGAGCATTAACCCCTTATCATATATATGACTTGTAAATATTTTCTCCCATTTGGTAGGTTCCCTTTTCCTCTGCTGTGCAGAAGCTTTTGAGGTTGATGTAACCCCACTAATTTATTTTTGTTTTTGTTGCTTCTGCTTTTAGCATCATATCTTACAGATCTTTGGCAAGAATGGTTGAGAAGCTTTTTACCCATGTTTTATTCCAGACGTTTTATGGTGTCGTCTTACACTCTAGTCTTTAATCAACTTTTGGTTAAACTTTGTGAGTGGTTTAAGATAAGGGTCAGTTTCATTCTTTTGTATGTGGTTATCCAGTTTCCCCAACACCATTCATTGAGGAGACGGTAGTTTCCACATTGTGTATTCTTAGTGTCTTTGTTGAAGTTTAATTAACACATATGTGTGGCTTTATTTATGAGCTCTCTGTTCTATTTTATTGATCTGTGTGTCTATTTTTATTCTAGTACCACCCTGTTTGATTTTTATAGCTTTGTAATAGTTTGAAATCAGGAAGTGTAATGCCTCCAGCTATGTTCTTCTTTCTCAAGATTGCTTTGGCTATTCATGACCTTTTGTGGTTCCCTAGGAGTTTGAGGATTTTTTTCTCTATTTCTTTGAAAAATGCCATTGGAATTTTGATAGGGATGGCATTGACTCTGATGATTGTTCTGAGGAATCTGGCCATTTTAACAATTCTAATTCTTCCAATCATGAGCACAGGATATATTTGCATTTCTGTCTTCTTCAATTTCTTTCATCAATGTGTTACAGTTTTCAGTGTACAGGTCTTTCACCTCCTTGGTTAAATTTATTCCTGAGCATTTTATTCTTTTTGATGCTGTTGTAAACAGGACTCTTTTCTTCTCTCCCTCTCTCTCTCTCTCTCCGTTTTTGAGAGTTTGTTGTTAGTGTATAGAAATGCAACTGATTTTTGTATATTAATTTTGTATCCTGCAACCTTGCTGAATTTATTAGTTCTAACAATTTTATGGTGCAGCTTTTGGGGTGTCTATTTATAAGATCATAAATAGAAACAATTTAACATCTTCCTTCATGACTTGGATGGTTTTGATTTTGTTTTTTGTTTTTGTTTTTGTTTTGTTTTGTTTTTTGGTGTTGCTTGTTTGTTTGTTTGTTTGCCTAATTGCCTTGGCTCAGACTTCAGTATTATGTTAAATAGAAGTGATGAATGGTCACTCTTTATCTCAGAAGAAAATCTTTCAGCTTTTCACCATTGTGTATGATGTTGGCAGTGGGCTTGTCATATATAGCCTCTATTATGTTGAGGTATGTCCAATTGTTGACAGTTTTTCACATAAGAGGATGTTGAATTCTGTCACAAATACTTTTTCTACATCCATTGAGATTATATGATCTAGGATCATACTATTTTTAGTCTTCATTCTGGTAATGTGATATATTTCATATATTGATTTTATATGTAAAAACCACCCTTGCATCCCAGGGATAAGTCCCACTTGATCATGACATATGAATTTTTTAATGTGCTGCTGAATATAGTTTACAAGTATTTTGTTGAGGACTTTTGTGTCTATGTTCATCAGGGATATTGGTCTATAATTTCTTTTCTTATATTGCCCTTATCTGGATTTGGCATAAGGGCAATGGCTGGTCTTATAAATGAATTTGGAAATATTCCCTCTCATCAATTTTTTGGAAGAGTTTGAGAAGATTTGGCATTAATTCTTCATTTAATGTTTGGTAAAATTCACCTGTGAAGCCATCTGGTCCTGGACTTTTCTTTGTTGGGAGGTTTTTGATGATTGTTTCAATCTCCTTATTCATTATCAGTCTTTTTAGGTTTTCCATTTCTTCATGATTGAGTCTAAGTAGACTAAGACTTTATTTCTTCTAGGTTTGTTACCAAATAATTGTTCATAGGAGTCTCTTATGATCCTTTGTATTTCTGAGGTATCAGTTGTAATGTCTCCTCTTTCATTTCTGATTTTATTTGAGTCTTCTCTCTTTTCTTCTTAGCGTGGGTAAAGATTTATCGATTTTATCTATATTTTCAAAAAACCAATTCCTAGTTTCATTGATCTTTTCTGTTGTCTTTCCAGTCTTTATTTCATTTACTTATTTATTTATCCTTTAATTTTCGTTATTTCCTTCTTCTGCTAACTTTGGGCTTAGTTTGTTCTTTTTCTAGTTCCTTGAGGCATAAAGTTAGATTGTTTATTTAAGACATTCTTTTCTTTTTTTTTTTAATGTAGGCATTTTCGCTATAAACTTCCCTCTTAGAGCTGCTTTTTCTGCATCCCAGTTCAACTTCCACTAGGTTACCTAGTTACTTCTTTTTTTTTTTTTTTAAGATTTTTAAAAATTTATTTATTTGACAGACAGAGATCACAAGCAGGCAGAGAGGCAGGCAGAGAGAGGAGGAAGCAGGTTCCCTGAGCAGAGAGCCCAATGTGGGGCTCGATCCTAGGACCCTGGGATCATGACCTGAGCCGAAGGCAGAGGCTTTAACCCACTGAGCCACCCAGGCGCCCCTTACCTAGTTATTTCATACTAAGTTTTAACATGTTGTATTTTCATTTTTGTTCATCCCAAGATACTTTTTGACTTCCCATATGGTCTCTTTTTTTATCTATTGGTAGCTCAGGAGTATGTTGTTTAATTTCCACATATTTGTGATTTTCAAATTTTCCTTCTGAGGTGCCTGGGTGGCTGAGTCAGTTAAGCCTCTGCCTTTGGCTAAGGTGGTGTTCTGAGCGGGGAATCTGCTTATCCCTCTTCCTCTGCCTTTCCCATTCTCCCATGTTCTCTCTCTCTCAAACAAATTAAGAAAATCTTTAAAATTTTTTTCCTTGTGTTATTGATTTCTAATTTTATACTACTATTGTAGTCAGAGAAGATACTTGATATGATTTCAATCTTCTTAAATTTGTTAAGACTTATTTTGTGCCCCAAATATGATCTATCCTGAAGAATGTTCTGTGTGGGTGAGAGAAGAATGTGTATTCTGCTGCTGTTGGGTTAAATGTTTTACATATGTCTGTTAAGTTCATTTGATCTATGGTGTTATTCAAGTCTAGTGTTTCCTTATTTATTTTTGTTGGATGATCTATCCATTATTGAAAGTAGGGTATTGAAGTCCCTACTCTTATTGTACTGTTGTCCTTTTCTCCCTTTGTTTTTGTTAATATTTGCCTTATATATTTACATGCTCCAATATTGGGTGCATATATTTCTAATTGCTATATTCTCTTGAGTAGTTGAGTCATTGATCATTTTATAATCACCTTCTTTGTCTCTTGTTTCAGATTTGGCTTAAAGTCTATTTTGTCTGATGTGTATAACCATGCTATTCTCTTTTAGTTACCATTTGCATGGAATATCTTTTCTAATCCTTTACTTCCAGCCTTACTGTGTGTCCTTAAATTTATAGTGAGTATCTTTTAGGCAACATACTGTTGGATTGTATTTTTTTTTAATCCATTTAACCACTCTGTATCTTTTGATTGGAGAATTTAATCCATTTACATTTAAAGTAATTACTGATAGGCAAAGCCCTGCTATGGCCATTTTGTTCATTGTTTTCTTACTGCTTTTTAATTCCTTTGTTCCTTTCTTTCTTCTTGGTGTTTTCCTTCGTGGCTTATTGATTTTGTTGTTGTTGTCATTTGTGTCAAGTTTTTATTTAAATTCTAGTTAGTTAACATATTGTGTAATACTGGTTTTGGGTGTAAAGATTCATCTCTTACATGTAACACCCAGTGCTCAACACAACAAGCACTCCCCTTCATCCTCATCACTCATTAACCCATCCCCGACCCACGACCCTTCCATCAACCCTCAGTTTGTTCTCCATAGTTAAGTCTCTTATGGTTTTCTTCTCTCTCTCTTTTTCCCCTTTCCCCTATGTTCATCTGTTTTGTTTCTTATTTTCCACTTCTAAGTGAAATCATTTGGGGGGCGCCTGGGTGGCTCAGTGGGTTAAGCCTCTGCCTTAGGCTCCAGTCATGATCTCAGGGTCCTGGGATTGAGTCTCAAATCAGGCTCTCTCTGCTCAGCAGGGAGCCTGCTTCCTCCTCTCTCTCTGCCTGCCTCTCTGCCTACTTGTGATCTTTCTCTGTCAAATAAATAAATTAATATTAAAAAAATAAGTGAAATCATTTGGTATTTGTCCATCTTGTACTGACTTATTTCACTTATCATAATACACTCCAGCTCCATCCATGTAATTACAAATGGCAAGATTTCATTCTTTTTTGATAGTTGAAAAATATTCCTGTGTGTGTGTGTATGTGTATTGCAACTTCTTTATCCATTAATCAGTTTGCATTCCCACCAACAGTGTAAGAGGGTGCCCCCTTTCTCTATATCCTTGCCAACACCTGTTGTTTCCTGTGTTGTTTGTTTTAGCCATTCTGACAGGTGTGAGGTGCATCCCATCATAGTTTTGATTTGTATTTTCCTAATGATGAGTGCTGTTGAACATCTTTCCATGTGTCTGTTATCCATCTGTATGTCTTTGGGAAAATGTCTATTCATGTCTTCTACCCATTTCTTGACTGAATTATTTGCTTTTGGAGTATTGAGTTTGATAAGTTCTTTATAGATTTTGGATACTAACCCTTTATCAGATATATCATTTGCAAATATCTCCTCCCATTCTGTATGTTGTCCTTTCATTTTATTGATTCACTTTGTTGATTCTTTTCACTGTGCAGAAGCTTTTTATCTTAAAGTCCCAGTAGTTCATTTTTGCTTCTCTTTCTCTTGTCTCTGGAGACATGTCTAGTAAGAAGTTGCTATGGCCAATGTCAAAGAGGTTGCTGCCTGTGTTCTCCTCTAGGATTTTGGTGGTTTGATGGTTTCCTGTCTCACATTTAGGTCTCTCATCCATTTGAATTTATTTTTGTGTATGGTATAAGAAAATGATCCAGTTTCATTCTTCTGCATGTTGCTGTACCGTCTTTCCAACACCATTTGTTGGAGGGACCCTTTTTTCCATTGCATATTCTCTTCTAGTTTGTCAAAGATTAGTTGGCTATATAGTTGTGGTCCATTTCTGTTTTTTTCTGGTTTTTTCCAACCACAAAGCTATGAAACTTGAAGTCAACCACAAGAAAAAAATTGAGTAAGGCAACAAATACATGGAGATTAAAGAACATGCTGCTAAAGAATGAATGGGTTAACCAGGAATTTAAAGAAAAAAATAAAAAAATACACAGAAGCAAATGAAAATGACAACACGATGCTCCAAAACCTTTGGGATGCAGCAGAAAGGAGGAAATGTATAGAAATATAAGCTTACGGGACGCCTGGGTGGCTCAGTTGGTTAAGCGGCTGCCTTCAGCTCAGGTCATGATCCCAGCGTCCTGGGATCGAGTCCCACATCGGGCTCCTCCTTGCTCAGCAGGGAGCCTGCTTCTCCCTCTGCCTCTGCCTGCCACTCTGTCTGCCTGTGCTCTCTCTCTCTGACAAATAAATAAATAAAATCTTTAAAAAAAAAAAAAAGAAATATAAGCTTACCTCAAGAAGCAAGAAAAATCTCAAATACATAACCTAATCTGTCACCTAAAGGAACTAGAAACTAGAAAAAGAACAGCACATGATGCTTATTGATTTTTTTGTAGTAGTATGCTTTAATCCTTTATCTTTATCTTTTTGTATATGCTAGAGGTTTCTTCTCTGTGGTTTCCAAGAGGTTTACATAAGACCTAGTATATCAGTCTATTTCAAGCTAATACCAGCTTAACTTCAGTCTCATACAATGTACACTTTTACTCTTCCCCTGCTATATTTTATGCTATTGGTGTCACATTTAATTCTTTTTATATTGTGTATCATTAACAAGTTATTGTAATATTATTATTTTAATACTCTTATCTTTTAACTTTTGTACTAAACTTAAAAGTGATTTATATACCACTCTTACAGAATTAAAGTATTCTAGATTTGACAGATCTAAATTTGATAAAACATACCTACCTTTACCAGTGAGTTTTATACTTTCATGTTTTCGGGTTGTGTCCTCATTCATAGTGTCCTTTCATTTTGACCTGAAGAACTCTGGCTAGAATTTCCTATAGGGCATGTCCAGTGGTAATGAACTTTCTCAGTGTTTGTTTGTCTAGGAATGTCTGTATCTCTTAAGAGTTTTTGAGAATAGCATTCTTGGTTGTAGTATTCCTTTAGCTGACTAATTTCGAATGGCCTGTCTGAATTTGTTGATTTTTACTTCTCCATAAACAAGTTGGCTTCTAAAGCTTTCTATTGAATTTTTCAGTCTGTCTTTAGTTCTAAGATTTTTTTTATGGTTTCTTTTTTTTTTAATTAAACTTCTCATTTTGTTCATGCATTGTTTTCCTGATTTTGTTTAGTTATTTATCTGTGTTCTCTTATGTCTCATGGAACTTCTTTAAGATGATTATTTTGTATTCTTTGTCAAGCAATTCATAGATTTCCATTCCTTTGGGGTCAGTACTGTACCTTTATTAGTTTCCTTTGATAGTGTTAGTTTGCCAGATTCTTCATGATTCATGTAGCCTTGTATCGGTGTCTATGCATTTTAAAGGGGCAAACACCTCTTTTGGTCTCTATATACAAGTGAAGACCTTCTCCCATTGGATCCCTGGGCAAATGGAATCACTTCTGGGATTGCAATTGAGCAGAGTTGGAGCTTTGTTATATGGCTGCTGCTGGGTCTGCTCTTGGTGAGTCTGTTACCAAGGGCTTATTCAGCCATGGATTCTTTCTGGCTTCTGGGTAGAGGGATTGCCTCAATGACGTTGGGCAATTCCTGGGACAAGAGTCAGCTTCAGGGTCTGCAGACAGCAGGCCTGTTACCAGGTATGCAAAAGGATATGGTTCCTGCTGGGTCCCTGGGCAAGCTCCCAACAGGTCACTGGGCAGGTCCCTGGGCAGGCAGACCACAGGCTGGGACTGATCACAGGGCTGCTTCAGGGTCCACAGCTGGAACAGAGGTCTATAGACAAGTATGCCTCTGCCAGGTCTCTGGGTGGACAGGACCAACACCAGACCATGGATGAGAGGGACTAGAGCCAGGTTAGAGGGCTGTGTCAAGGTCTGCAGCTGGATTGAGATTGACAGGTGTGCCTCTAGGGACATAGACAGTCATGACTCCCTCTGGGTCCATGGGTGGGAAGGACATCTCTAACTGAGAAGAGCTGGAGCTGAGTTACAGAGCTGTTCAGGGTCTTCAGACAGAATGAAATCAGAGGGCCTGCTTCAGGGGCACATGTGGGTGTGTCACCCACTGGGTCTTTGGGTGGGAAGGATTGTTGTTAGCCTATAACTAGGAGGGGATGCACCCAAGTTGCAGGGCTATTTCAGGATCTGCATTCTGACCTGGATTCCAAAGTTCCCACAAGTTGAATTGTGTCAAGTGATTGTTGCTGAGTGGGGATATGAGCAGGGGACCTCTTGTTCTTTTATCTTGCTGATGTCCAGGAGTACTGTAGATTGGACATCTTGCTGATGTCTGGGGAGAGATTGTTTAATGTAGTGACAGTGGGGCTAAGAATGAAAGCAAGAAGGATCTAGCCAGATACACTGTATGTTGTCCACTGTAAAGGAAGCAGATGTGGGAAGAAGACAAATTTTTTTTTTAGCATAATAATGTCATGGTTATTATCTCTCGATAAGTAGGGTCAAAATCATATAAGTAAAAAGAATATTTTTGCCTTGTGTGAGATCTGACTGTGATTTGTTTATAATGGTTAATATGTGCCTTTAAGGAACTGGGGCAGATTCAGGCCACAGCCTTCACTGGTACAGAGAGGAGTGAAATGATTATCCCCAATAATGGCACTAGAATCTACTGCTCCTCTGTGGGTGCCAGCAGAAGCTTGGGCAGCAGAAGGCCTCCATTAACATTTGGCTGAAGGCAGAGGGCACAGAATTTGCAAGATATGGGCCCAGAACAACCAGTTCCTGTGGGAAGGGGTGGGACATCCCAAAGGAAGGTGAGAGGGACCCAGGGGAGGACATCACTATCAAAAAGAGACCATGTTGGGCAGGGTGTCTAGTAAAAGGAACTACTTAAACTTCATTGAAGCCATTGTGCTTCCATCTGGAGAAGATGGGAATAGGAGGGGAGGGAAGTCACATTTGGAGAACTGAGTGAGCGGGAACTGGAGGTGGGATTTGATGGGCCCAACCTTCTGCTTCTACCAACCAGCAGAGTGACCTGCACACTAGGCCAGGAGACCCAGAACGAAGCAGTACATTTCTTGACTCATGAGAAGGGATGGGGAGAGTCACCTGTCCCACACATACCCCCCTGCTCTCTGCTGCCTGAGCAGTTTGGGCTGGGGATCAGGTGTCAGTGGTGAGCCTGTCACTCAGGGTTCCACACAGCAGGAAAGGGGCTGAGGGTGCTCAGAACCCTGGGGGTGTTCGACCTGGCAAACCCAGATGTTGCTGAGAGACCATGGAGCCCGTGGCCAGCCTCCTTTGATCCAGATCCCTACTCCACCATTACTTAGCTGTTACTTTTTGGTAAAGTACTTCCTGAGCTTCAGGTTCCTTCAGTGTAACAAGGATGATGACAGCCCCTGCCCCCAGGGGTGTTGGGGGGAATTCAATGAGAAGGGACCTATGAGATAACCTAGCACAGAACATACGCTCAACAGATGTTACCTACTACTGCCTTTAAGAAGAGGGAATTCTTGTCATGTCCAAAACATCAACCTCATTTTGCATTGCATCACCGCTGATATTAATAGAGCTCCTGAGATTAAGATTGATGGATCGAATACGGGATAGCCAGTTAAATTTGAATTTCAAGTAAATGACACATACTTTTTTAGTTTAAGCATAGGTTGAATATTGCACAGGACATACTTCTGCTAAAAAATTATTTGTATTTTTATCAGAAACTCAAATTTAATTAGGCGTTCTGTATTTTTAGTTGCTAAACCTGGCAACTCTACCTGCGACACCATTCATTTCAGACAGGCTCTGGAATGTGCCCCTCCCCCAGCTGGATTTACTGATTATTCTTTATTGGATAAATTTTTTATGGATCATTCATTATTCTTCCGTGGGGGGAGTTAGTCTAGTGCTGCCCAAACTAATCGAGCGGATAATCAATGTCCCCACAAACCAAGAGGAACACAGCCTCTGTGCAGGCTTTTCCTGGACGTGTACCTTCTAACCAGCACTTTCTCCTTCATCACTATCTTGCCCCTTGCCAGTGGGCGGCCCTTGTCACACTCTTGCAAACAGATATTTCCCAAATTCACTCCTCTTCCATCTTTCATTCTTTCCATCCATCCATCCTTCCTTAACTATGCCACAAGCGATTTCTGTGTTGTCTTCTGAAGTCACCAGTTACCTAGTGCTTTTTTTCTCTACATCTGAAAAGCACACTTAACACTTTGTACTCGCATTTCACACACACACACACACACACACACACACACACACACCCCCGCCTTGCTTGGTGCACACGTAGTGGTCGGATTACTCAGAACCCACCTATATAAAGCACATTGTTCTTCAGGAGATAGATATGACTGATTCTTTTAAATAAGCTGTGGTTTCCTGGCGATGATTAGTTGCTATCCTTTGTTGAGTTCTAAGGCTCAGGAACTGTTAAGTAACATGCCCACATTATCTCACCGAAACCTCACTGACCCATGAGGTGGGGGTTCTTATTAGTCTCTTCTTTGCAGATGTGGAAAATTGGGCTCATTTACGCTAAGGAACTGGTTCACGGGGGCACCACTGGTAAGAGCTAGAGGTGGGATTCAAACCCAGGGATTCAGACTGCCAAAGCCATGCTTTAACCTGTGAGGTCTGGATTATTCCAACCAGGCCCTATGAGAACAGTGGAGGAACCCATTCTCCTATTCTTGGATTTTTTGCACTGAGGTATTTCATCAAGGCCCACATCAAGTTGTATTTCTATTACTTTTGCTAGTGTTCTCTCTCAAATTGCTTTCATCTCTAAGTCCTTAATTATTACATTCTCTTCCTCTAAAACTCTGGCTTTTCTAAATATGTCTAATATCATGCCGTGATTAAGGTCCTAACCTGAGCTCACATGCCCAAATCCTGAAAGCATCAAAGCAAAGCTGCCAGAGGCAGAAAGACAAAGAAATGAAAACTCACTATTAGCATTTCAGCAATATATTTGGAGTCCCCATAAAGAACCAGATGCCGTGTGGTGCATACAGAGATGTCACCCTGTTTTCTAGATGGGGTCTGCTGATGACCCGGCTTTGAAAAAAGGATGTTGTGTTCTCTTCGTGAATTTATCTAGCCATCACTGCTGTGAGATGATGTTTCTTGCAGATTGTTCTTGCCTGTGTGCATGGGTGGTGGGGGTGTCAGGAGACACTTTAAGCTTAGAAGGAGGGTAGGTTTTTCTCCACAATACAGTAGATTTTCTCCCACAACAGCTCTAAGTGTTCCCAGGAAAAGGTCACTGGTTATCGTGGCTTTGGCAGACAAGTCTAGAGGAAAGAGTAAGCCTGAAGTTCTTTCCAAAGGTCACCTAGCTCTGGCTAGGATCTGGCTGATCCTTCCCACAGCTGCCAGGCTTGGGCCAAGAACTCGCAGAGCCCCGGAGGCCAGCTGCACAGCTCTTGTTAAAGGAATGGGTCTCAGATGTCACAGGAGGCCAGAGGAGGGAGGTCGGGGAGAAGGCATTTCTATGCGCATGATGACCCATGGGATGGGATGCCCAAGGACGTTTGCTAGTCGCTTCGAACTGCTCAAGCTTCTTCCATGCAGTAGAAGCATAATTGCATTTAGGCCTGTCACCATATTCATTCATTCTTCCTTCCTGCTTTCCAGTAATTAATTTCATTTAACAAATATTTAATGACTGTCTAATATAAAAAAGTGTTGCGCTCGGAATGCGAGATACGTGTGATGAATATGGCACCGTGTTTCCAGCCTGAGCTGAAGGAGAAAAACAATAAACAAGTAAACATCTCAGTTCTTCATTATAATTAGAAGCATATTTACTACGAAGTTAATGAAACATAAGCTTCGGGGCTAGCTTCAGGGTCTCTGGTTTGCATAGATATGTCCCTTCCAACTTCCCGAGGGGCTGTTTGTATGGGGCAGCTAGAAATTTATGCTTAAGCCCACATGTTTTTGTCAAGGTTGCAGAAGTAATATATTTGGGCATTCTCTCCCTTAAAGAAGGTGCCCCAAATGTATAACCTTCAGCCTGATTACCATGTAAGGAGCTGTACATAGATTACCATCTACCCACGGAAGCAAAAACTGCATTCTGGTCTTTTGTGGAAAAATAAATGCGAGACTTGTCTGCAGTTGTAAACAAACCTGTTCTCATATGCTTATTTGCTTTCACAATTGCTTCAGGTTTTCTTATATGCAAATAAAAGTTGATAACACTCAGCCTGGGGTGGCAGAGGAACTTCTCCATTATTCCAAAGTAGAATTTAAAAAGAACCAGGAAAGCAGCCCATTGTGAACTGAAAGTCTGCCCGTTGAGCCCCGGCCTTCCTTGCCGTGGAGAGAAACAGAGAGGCAAGAAGAGGGGCCAGGTGATCTGAAAGCAGCTTCCACGTGATTCTGAGGCCAGGGGAATTAGGATCCGGGCAAGCTCTTAAGTTGAAGGGCAACTGCAGGAAAATGTAAGAAATGTAAGAAAGCCTCGAATCAGGACCTGTGAGGCAGAGGCAGGACTGTGGGTGGCGCCCTGGCGGGAAATCCTGGGAGGTGACAGCCGGGCCACCAGGCTGGCCAGCAGTGAGCATCGTGGCAAAGATGGAGACATTCTCACCAACTCCCCAGCATGGAAACTAGCTGTGATCCAGAAATCTGCAGGGGGAAGTTACGAACTCATTTTACTTAAAGACGTCAGAGGGAGCCGAGGTGAGAGGGGTAGAGGTGTTTCCTCAGTGAACAAAGAGTTGCTTTCTATGAGAATGCCGCCATTTCTATAAGGGGTAGAAATAGGACTGTGACAGGCAATGAGTGGTGTTCTAGGCTGTTATGTGCCCCCAAGTTTATGTTTTAAAGTCCTAACCCCCAGTACCCGAGAATGTTACTTGGAGATAGGGTCTTTAAAGAGGGAATTAAGGTTAAATGAAGCCATTATGGTGGGTCTACATCCAGTATGACTGATGCTGTAAGGAGAGGAAATTGGGACATAGATGGGTACAGAGGGAACACTATGTGGAGACAGGGAGAAGACAGCCAACTACAAGCACAGGAGAGGGGCCTCAGAAGAAAACCAACCTGCTAATACATTGATCTTGACTTCTAGCCCAGGGAACCGTGAGAAAAGACATTACTTTTACTTAAGGCATCCCGTCTGTGGTGCTTGGTTATGGCGGTCCATCCTAGAAGACTCAAATAAGCAGATACTGGCTTCAACATTCATTCTGTCCATCCCATGACACTGGAGTTCCAACCAGGAGCAGCCCCCCTTCCCCCTAAAAAGGACCCCTGGATAAGTCCGGAAAAGAGGATTATTCTCACCACCTCTCCTGGTACCTCTGCTCTGTGTTGCACACTGGACATTACCATTTTGCCTTAAAATGGCAAAACCTCACAATGTACCAATATGACTTTTGCAAGAGCAAAACCATTCAGAGACTCTACTTCATTCCAACAATATTTCCTAGCCATGAAAAGCTATGAAAAGAGTAATTTAAGGACTGGGAGTACCAAAAATTTGATTGATGGATGGATAGACAGAAAGATAGGATATAGTTGTATTTTCCCGTTTTATTAATAATATGATTGATTGTAGGAAACTTAGAACACACAGGGGAAATAGGAAAAGAAGAAAATCATGTACAGTTCACCAACCACATGTAACTACAGTTACAGTTACAGTCTGGTGTGAGTCCTTTGCAGGGGCAAGTAGGGAAAAAGGACATTCTCAAAAGTCCTGATATCAAAAGAAAGCAACTTCAACATTTTGTTATAGTCCCTCACAGCATTTTCCCCTTGTGGTCATTAGAGAAAGTTGTGATCATACAAAATACACTGATGTGACAGCAGAGTTAATATTGTGAACACTGATAAAATGAACCAAGCATTTACACTGCTCTTCCTATATAAACTGTATTTCGAGGCAAATAAATAGGATGGGGCACTGATGGGATACACTGGGGTGACCAAAATTGTTCAATTTCCTCTTCTAGGTGGCAGTTACAAGGGTGCTCACCTTATAATAATCTCTAATCTCTACATTTGTTCTGTATCTTTTTCTGTCCTTTATAATAAAAGTTGAAAACAAGAATGGACACCAAGATTAGTTGGGAACAAAGATCATCCAGGCAACAGGTGAGGCTAGCGTGGACTAGAGTGGTGGTAGAAGATTTGGTGAGAATTGGGCCAGTTCTTGATACGTTTTCTGGATAGGCGAATGCAGGAGAGCCAGAGGCCAAAATATCTGCCTTAGGGGACATGGAGTCAAGGGAAGGTGCAGATGAACCAGATCTGTCCTGAGCTGGACAGGAAAACTGGTGATGGGAACCTGAGCGTTCATTACCCTAGTCTGCCTCCTTTTTATATGCTTGCGATCTTCCATGTTAAGAAATAAAATGAGGGCAAGTGACAGTAAGAAACTAAAATAAAGTTGCTTTATCATTATTTTCCCAAAGCTATGCCTATTTAATATTTCAGTTGTCATTTCTTATTTTGGCCTGTTTTTTCCATGAACTTTTCTAGTCTGGTTTTGGAGAGTTTCTTTGCATTTTGTTGAGGATGTTCATCAGGCTTCTAAAATGTTCCTCTGGTTCTTGTGGCTCTTTTTCAAGGTTTGCTATTCCTCTGAGTCTTTGGGATATTTATTTATTTATTTATAAAGGCTTTATTTATTTCAAAGAGAGGAGAGAGAGAGCATGAGAAGGGGGGAAGGGCAGAGGGAGAGGGAGAGGGACAAGCAGACTCTTCATTGAGCAGGGAGCCTGATGTGGGGCTCGATCCTAGGACCACGAGATCGTAACCTAAGCTGAAGGCAGAAGCTTAACCAACTGAGCTACCCAGGCTCCCCTCCTTAGGATATTTAAAACTCTTTCTTCTTTGGTCATTTTTTTTTACAGGCCTTATGTGATCCTCGCTACAGTCCCTGCCCTTTAAGACTTCATCTTCAAATGCAGGAGTACCTAATCAGACCTAGTGTTTTCTGGAAGAACCAGGTGTGAGGATGCTCATTGGCTCCATTCTCTGTTCTCCTGGATACTGAATCTCCTTGTCAGAGCTTCATCTCAAGGTCATGATTATGGGTTGACTCCTCGGCCAGTCCTGAGTGTTTGTTTTTTTTGGCCTTAGACCAGCCAAACTTGTACCCCAGCTAGTACACTTGAGTCAGTACCTGCCTCGTAGTTCTTATTTCAGCATTTTCGGCCTGTAATTTCTGACAATCTGCACAGTTGTCCCCTGATACATACTTGGATACCCCACACAAAGAAATCTTTCTTTTTCTTCTTCTTCTTCTTCTTCTTCTTCTTCTTCTTCTTCTTCTTCTTCTTCTTCTTCTTCTTCTTCTTTTAAATCCCTGAGTGGTTGCACACAATTGGGAGCTGCTTTTTGCCTGTTTATTAAGGGCTGTCCCATTCCATCATGTGGCTGCAGGATTCTTAGGCTGCCTTTCTATGTGGCTTAAAAAGTGCATGTAGGATTGGATAGTCCAGAGGATGCCATGCCTCCAGCATTCCCCACCTGGGCACCGATCACCCCTCACTAGACACTTTAAAACTTGCTTACAGACATTCTGTCTCCTGAGTGCAACACTCTTAAGGAAAGCAGAGAAAGAGCCTGTGTGAGACAGGGTCTGCCTCTTGCACAACAACTGAGGCACAATTCACATGGGGCCAGTGGCCAAACACAGCAACCATGTTGTGGGAAACGAACCAACAATCCCTACCTCACCCTTAGTTCCCCATTGTGCCCATTTCAGAAACACGTATCCTGGGAAACTTTCATATCCTCAACAGGAAGCTCCATGGCTAACTCTGTTTTTCTTGGATGCCACTTTTGAGGCAGCAAGACCACCGTCTTCCCCCTCCCAGACACCTCCTCCCTCGTCAAGGACGGCAATTCTGTAAAAGCCAATGAGCAGAAAGCAGGGCTTGGAGGAGAGCATGGAGGAAATAGACTGTGACAATTTTGTCCTTGGATATGTAAATTAAATTTTTAAAAATTAATTTTATTTTAGTTTAAAATAAATTCTGTACGGGGAGGAGAAAAATGTGTCCTGAAGCATCTGAGGCATTATAATTTATCACCTACTGCCTCTCTTAAATCTCTCAGGAGAGTTAAGTAGTGAAAGTAAGAGAAAATCGCATTCCAGCCTTCCAGAACCTCAAGAGATGAGGGCAGAAGTGACATTAAAAACATTTAACAACTGGGGCACCTGAGTGGCTCAGTTGGTTGAGTGTCCGACTCTTGATCTCAGCTCAGGTGTTGCTCTCAGAGTCAGGATTTGGAGTCCCACATTGGGCTCCATGCTGGGTATGGAGTCTACTTTAAAAAAAAGATATATATATATATATATACATATACACACATATACATATATACATATATATAAGTATACATATTTATATCCCCCTATATATGTGTGTGTATAAATATATGTGTGTATATATATACATTTAACAACTGGTATGGCATGGACATGGACCATGCACAAGACATGCCATCACCCACTGTCACTCTGAGTGAGTGCTGTTTCAGTACAGTTTGGATGAGAGCTTCTTAGACACTCAGAACTCAGGTCCCAGCAATTTTCTGGTCAGAGCTGGCAGCGCACTGGTTGACGGGAGTTCATCCAACTTACTTGAGTGCCTGTATTTCAATCCTTGTTCTAGCCTGCTCTTTAGTTTATGGCTTGTCCCCGTGATTCTCTTCCTTGATGTAAGAGAGAGGGCTTGTCGTCATCACACAATCCATTCTCCATTTCTTCTGTGGTTTGGAAGTGACAGAAGTTGAGAATTTCGTCAGCCACCGAAGGATCACATTTCCCAGCATCCTTTGCAGCTATGGCCATGTGACAAGACCATCCCTAATGGGAGGTGAGCCAAAATGATGACCTTAAAAGGAGTGGGTTGTGTCCTCTTCTCACCTTGTCCTACCATCCCACTGCCTGGAATGTAGATGTGGCATTGAGGGCTGAGACAGTCATCTTGTCCACTGAAAGGAACCCAGGGAAGGAAATGCAGAGCAACCATAGACTTATGCCGGCACTTGTTCCAGGAAGAGGGGAGGGCTACCATATCCCTCCCTGGTGGTTTCTTCTGCCACAAAATGTACTACCACTGCTGAACCCTCTTCAAGCGCAAGACAGAATCTCAGCATATGAACACAGTATGAGGCAGACACACCACACTCTATTTGGCAAAAATGAACTTCCATGTGCCTATGAATCACCGAGGGGTCTTATTAAAATGCAGAGTCTGTTTCCATAGGTCTGGCCTGGAACCTGAAACTGAGCATTTCTAACAAGCTGTGACATGGATGATGCTGGTCCCCTCCCACTCAGAAGCGAGGATCTAGAGCATCGAACCCAGCTTCTAGGAGGTCCTCACCATCACTCCTCTTTTAGTGTGTAGGTCACTCCAAGTCCCTGAGCCAAGCGCATCTTCCTTTTGTCCCCTCTACCTGTCAAAGATAATGGTACTTTCTCGTGCGATTCCTGGTCTCCTTTTGTCAGTTTCCACATGACACCAATGACTCCATGCCTGTCATGATCTAAGGCCAGGCTCTCAGGCAGAGCAAAAGGACGTCCAGATGTGTGGCCCCAGACAGTCCAAGAACAGAGCTAGTGCTATCAGAGAAGTTGCCCCCAGGCCAGAATCTTTATCTAAATACCATCTTCTCAAAGAGAACTTTCCAGGCCATTCTCTCTAAATTTCAACCCCACCAGGCCATTTCCCTGCTTTATTCCCTCACCCCTCACCCCTTAAAGAACTTAGTACCATTTAACATATGCATTTTATGGGATTATTTTATTTATTGTCTGTCTCCTCCCACTGAAATGTAAGCTACCATTTATTTGTATTATTGAGAGAAGGGCAGGCAGGCAACGCTCAGCAAACTCAGACATAGGGACTCTATGGGGATGCCTGCAGGGAGGGAGGATGGAAACGCTGTCCCTGTGGGGTACCAGCCAGGTGACCCAGGTAGGTACTCGGACACCTCAGATAACACAGGGATCTTGTACGTAAGACTGGATCTCCAAAATTCCTGCCATTATCCTCCTGCCACTGCTGTTAACCCTCTTTTGTGGAAATCTTACTCAGGACAGCCATGATCCTCCCCCAAGCTCTGGAGAGTAGGTATCATTACCCCCGCTGGATAGACCAAGCTACTGAAGCTTAGATAAAATAAATATTTATCCAAGAAGCAGAAGTGGGACCTACATCCCATTCTATTGAAGTGCAAGGGCACAAGGGTTTTGATGTGGGAGGCTCAGAGTGGAGCCCGGTCTACAGATGGAGGTCGACCTGCCCCTGTTTCCAGGAAAGCTGGGCTGAAGGGGCTGCAGACCAGGCAATGTGTGTATCTCCCCTGGTTCTCCACCTCAGGGATCTTTTTCTTCTCATCTTTCCTCTGACCATTGGCCTTATGCTTCTCTGCCAAGCAACGCCTCCAGAGGCTGGCTGCCCTTCCTTATGTGGAGCCGATTATTCTAATGATACGACACGCCCCCCCATCCACCTTCAGCTCTGCACAACTGTCTCCTGGCAACGCTGGGCCCACCTTGGACCACCTCGCCTGGGAGTGGGAGCAAAGGAGCATAGACACAAAGGGCTCACACCCCACTGCCCCTCCCACTTCCCAGGACAGTCCCTTCAGCCCCCACCGCTTCAAATGCCAGTAAACATTCGACACAGGCAAAAGCTACCACTCTTCTGAGGAAGACAATTTTATTAATAGTCGCTTCTATTCAATTCCGTGAGCATTTGCTGAATGCCTGCCAGTGAGCCTGTTCAGGATTCCCACCTCTGGGGCTGGGGAGATTGGAGGAGGGAGCCCTTAAAGCTGAGAGAAGGATTTCTGGCTTCTGCTTTGCTCCCTGCCCCCAGGCTGTTAGTAAAGCTTGGGCATGTCCTCCAACAGATCCCACACCTGGGACCCTCACCTCCTGACTGGTGAGGGCTCCGCCTCCATTACTGAAGCATCTCGGCCGTTACAGTGTCGGGGAGAGAGCCTGAAAGATGTGCCCTGGGCTCCTGGACAGCCTTGCTCTCCCTCTTCCTGTGAGGGACACGTAATCACACCCTGTCATTAGAGAGCTCCGTTGTCAGAGGGACTCGTGGCCTTCTAGACATAATCTCACTCCATCTCCCAAAGGCCTTATGGGGCTAACCTGAAATAGGTATCCTTGGTGAGTCCCGCCCACCCCATTTCCAGAGGAGAGAACTGAGACCCAAAGAAATGAAGGTCAACAGGAGTCCATGAGGAAGCTAGTCAGAAAACCAGTGTGCTGACCAGCCCCCTCTTCCTGCCCGGACTCCCCCTCCTGACAGCCTGAGCACAAGAGGGGTTTGGGGCATTCCTACAGCACAAGGACTCAAGAAAATGTTGGTTTTGTGAATCTGTGCTTCTCCTCAGAGTAGAACCGGTGAGAAATTTTTTGATTAATTCTTTGATTACAAAGAATTCAAGGCCTTTCTTGAAGACACTCTAGTCTAGAGATCTTAAAAAGTATATAAATATATATATATAATATTTTAATTTATTATAATTTACATATAAATTATATTTGTGATTTAATATATATAACATGTATTTATAGAATATATAATTTAATAGAAATAGAATAGGATTTAATTATATAAAATATAATTATATATACATTATATATAATATGTACATATATACATATATAATGTATAAATATATATATATATATATTTTAAGAGAGAGAGAGGAAGGGGAGGGGCAGAGGGAGAAGGAATGAGAGAATCTTAAGCCAGCTCCATGCCCTGTGTGGAGCCTGATGCTGGGCTCGATCTCACACCCTAAGATCATGACCTGAGCTGCAATCAAGAGTCAGATGCTTAACTGACTGAGCCACCCAGATGCCCCTTAAAAAACATTTTTTTCAACTTAGAAAGGAAATGGAAAAATATAGAGATTCCGAAGGAATACAAATGGTCAGCAGGAATATGAAAAATTGTTTAATGTCCAGTAATCAGAGAACTACAAATTAAGATAGTAACAAAATACCATTTTTTGTCTCCATCAAATTAGGGGAGAAAGAGGATAATGTGTCTGTTGATGTAGGAGAGGCTATTAATGGATACGTGAGTTGGTAAAGACTGTGGAAGACAATTTGATGTTCTTCTCAAAATTAAATGTAAACATTTTCATTTGGTTATCTGCTATGGTCGAAAGCTTGTCGACCCCGCAAATTCATGTGTTGAGACCAAACTCCCAAGCCGCTGGTTTTAAGAGGTGGTTCTTTGGGAAGTGATCAGTACATGAGGAAGGAGCCCTTAGGATGGGACTGGTGCTCCAGAGGCCAACCAGCCCCTCCCACCATGCGAGACTATGTGGAAGAGAGCTTTCTCTGACAAAGTGGGCCTTCAGCAGCCACCAGATCTGGCAGCACCATGATGTGGGACTTTAAGTCTCCACAACTGTGAGAAGGAAATGTGTTTGTTGTTATAAGCCACCCAGCTTATTGGTATTTTTGTTACAGCATCCCAAATGGACTAAGACTCCATTGGTTCCTCCTCTCGGTGCCTAGTCTATAGAAATCCCCTCCCTTTACTTAGGCTTATACATAGAGGATGTTCACTGCAGCATTTTATTTAATAGTGAAAAACCAGCAGCCACCTAAATGCCCAATCAGTTAGTGTGTGAGTCAGAATATTAGGTTATGCTGTGATTAAAAAAAAGGAAATTGGGGGCGCCTGGGTGGCTCAGTGCAAGAACTTCATGTGGAAAGCAGGGTCTGGGTCTTACTTAGCAGGTCTAGCGGGTAGTAGACATTCAGTGAGTGTTTGTTAAATGAATGAATGGTGTCAGCCTTGGCCCAGGCTTATGGAATCCTGAGGAGTCCATAAAGTGGTTTAGGGTCCAGGATCCCAAAGGCCCAATGTCTATGCAATCAGAAATGAACCAGGTTGATTCTGGGCCTTAGACTTTGGGCCACGCCTTGTTGGTTCCGATTAATCAAATGGGGGTAGGAAGGAAGGCTGATGGCCAAGCTATAGATCACCCGGGTTTCTAGCTTCTCCTCCTTCTCCTTCCTTCCATCTGTTCTATCTGGTCATTTTTCTGCTCCTTAGGACTTTCTTCCAAGGACATCCAGAGAAAGAGGGAGGAAATAAAGGTCCAGACAGATGTTTTCCTGATCAAGGGTGGTCCTGGAGAAGATCTAGCCACTGAGGCAGAGGTGGGGTGCCAAATGTACCTTGAAATACAAGCTCTAACTGACTCATACGACATTAGCTGATTATGAGCTATCAAGGTTTGAAGGCATTAGACTGTTTTAGAACAATGCTTCTCAAACTTGAATGTCCATCCAAATAGCTGGGAGTCTTGTTAACATGCAAAATTTTAATTCAGAAGGTCTAGAGTAAGGCCCAAGATTGATTTTTTTTTTTTTTAAGATTTTATTTTTAAGTGATCTCTACACCCAACGTGGGGCTCGAACTTATAACCCCAAGAGTCACGTGCTCCACTGACTGAGCCAGCCAGACGCTCCCGGCCAAGATTCTGTTTCTAATGAGCTCCTAGATGATGCCCATGCTGCTGGTCCGTGGGCCACACTTTGAGTAGCTGAGACTTTAGAGAAAGAGATTATAGATGGATGTCACTGATTTCAAGTCATGGCTATAGATCACCATCACTATGTGACCACTTAGAGCCGGTGGGCACTGTGCTGGGCGCTTTGAGCACTTTTCCTCATTTAATTTTCAGAGAGCCTTCCACACAGCTATTACTGAAGATAATTCCCATTTCACAGCAGGAGGCCCAGAGAGACTAAGTAACTGACTAGCAACTAGTGTGTGGCGATGTGCACAGCCATGTGCTTAGAGCCCCTGCCCGGGAGTTCTTAACCCTCTATTGACAAGCACATCTTTGAGGCAGCCTTTCCTGTCACTGTACTTTCTGGAAGGCCTCCACCTTAAACCTAGCTAGCTTGTGAGAAAGGAGAGGCCGTGGAGTTCTGGACAGAAGCATGAAGACTTTGCTTTGCATCCGGAGTGGAAGATGGCCCTGGCTCAGGAAGGGGTTAACCTCTGCGCATGCTCTGTCTGACTGAGCCGCTTCCACCCCCCACCCCCCACCCCTGTCAGGTGCCACCCCGCTGTCTCTTGGCTACTGAGTCTGAGTCGAATCAGCGGTGGCACAGCGCCCCTGGCCTAGAGGCGCCACCTCCGCTTCGCCCATATCCCCTGCTCAACTGTGCGCTCATTTCACACATGGCCACTGGGCCTGCCTTCCAGGAGCTCAGCTGAAAGATTGCTTCGTTCAGCTTCGAAATCCAACCTAAATTCACCCCTTGGGTCCACAGGCCCTTCCTCGCCAGATGCTCTGCCTCATCCAGAGCTGGGGTCCCGGGAAGTGACAGGCTCAGCGTGGGGACCTGGGGAGAGGTTGAGTGGCTGCAGCTGAGCACTATTCTCCCAGAAAGGCCTGGACCATGAAGGTGTGGAGCTGCATTCTTGCGCTTTCTGAAGGGGGGACAGTCACAGCACAGGGGACCATAGATGCACCCTGGGGGAACAGGGAGCAGCCTATTTCTAGGCCCACATGCATCACTGTCTTCCGATTTAAAGGGTTCCTTTTGCTGTGGGGAGCTCCTACTCCTTGTGGGGGTCCCCACCTCCTTATCAGAGTCCACTGTGGCGAATCTTGACAAAGTTAATTGTTAATTGGAATTTTCTAGGGGTTCAAAACAAACTGAGATGTCAAAAAAATACACACTTCCTAAACAAAATGTTTTTCTATTCAGCCCTCAGACCAAATGGCACCTTTGTGAGAACAAGAAAAAGTGCTTCTTCTGGAGCAGAGCAGCAAGGCGGGGTGGTTAAGACAGGAAGATGAAAGGACACAGCCAGATATAGAGGTTCTGGCTTGGTGAGCAGAGCAAGGCCTGGCTTTCAGCACCCATTTACCCTATTCAGTTGGTGCCCCTTGTGCAGTGAACAGCAGATACAACCATACCAGGTAACCAATTTTTTTCCTCTTTCCTTAAAAAAAAAAAAAAAAAGTATTATTTATTGAATACCTCCTCTATGTTCTCTGCTCCCTAGTTCTTCTGTCTACACCTTTCTCACTCTGTAGGTAATGAAAATCTAAAGATAAATAAGATATTGTCCCAGATTGGAGAGGCTTACAATCTAGGAGAGAAGGTAGCCCTGTGAACAAATAAACCTCAGATTTCAATACTTAGGACTAAATGGTTTATAAATGTCTAAAGTCAGGGTATTAGGTTGATTCATACCAGGAATAAGAATCTAGGAACTTACCTCCTCAAAGACCAATGCATAGTCATGGGAAGTCTTAGAAGTAAACTGGAAAGTATTTGCTATCTAGATTCCTGATTTTTCTCTAAGAGACATGGACAGTGTTGGACAGTGTTAACAGAGAAGAGAATTTTGCTCCATGAGCACCCTGATGGGTGTGCAACAGTATATTTCGGAGAAGCCCGAATGACTCTATTATTGAGAGAGGGAAATTTGATACAGGTTGGGGATGCTAAGGATTAGGGGAGGAGACAGAATGCCAGAACTCTTCATGGAAGAAAGGCCAGAGAAAAACCCCCTTGGAGAATGAATTTTTCAGTTATATCTGCTGTAAGGGATGCTATTAAAATCTTTATTGCACTCTTCCCTCCCCCCCTAAAAAAATCATTACAGTCCACTCATAATCCTGGACTGCCTGGGGTGAGGGGGAGGAGACCGAGGAAGAATCTAGATCCTTTTAAGTTGTCATGAGTCAAAACCATAGGCGCTAGAGGCAAAGCAGACCATGAGAATATTAATGTCTGAGCATTCACACAGTTACTGGGAAAGTCTTAGCTTTCTCAGGCTAGGGGACTGGCGATTCAAGGCACTTTCAGACATCTCTTGATGTGGAGGGAGGCCCCAGCATGTATCTAGGTTGGAATAATAATGTCTATAAAGTTGTCTGTCGTGTGTTCAATTTGGGGGTCCTGTTCAAATGCATACAGCATCCAGGCAGGTAGAGGAGTAAAGCAGATCGGATATGAGACAGCAGGGAGTGGTAGAGACTACGGCAAGCCACAGAGCACAGGTTCCCTCAGAAGGGGACAGCTGCCATCCAGCTCTGGCTGTGTGCTGCTGTGCGAGAATGCAAGCCCAAAGCTGTCAATCCACATTTTAAGAGAAGCCGGAAATGTGGGTGTTCGAGGAGATCCTCCACTTAAAAAAAAAAAAAGTTACAGAAAATGTTTTAAAACGTCAGGGGTCAGACCTAAGATGCCTCATGTTGTATGTGGTTTCTAATTTAGAAGACAGAGAGGAAACACAGAGACAAGATCCATTTTCAGAACAAGTAATGAAGAGCCTGGCACTCATAAGTGAGAAGTGATAGGAAAAGATCAGACCCATTTGTCCTAAATTCAGGGCTTTAGGCTCTCCTTTGCTACTAATTGTTCTTGTGGTCCCCGGTGAAGTAATTTACAACTCTGGGCCTTCGTCTCTTTGTCCATAAAATAGAGGCATTAAACCTGACATTCCTTTGGAGTTGAAGTTCCCATTATGGAGGGGCAAAAGGAAGTTTAAGCAGTGAAAAAAAACAAGGGCGGGGTGTGTTTCAAAAAGTATTGAATTCATTGACATTTGTTGCGTGTCTGTGAGGTGCACCGCATTGATCATGGAATTCTTGCTTACTCTGAAATGGTAAACATGCAGTCAGAACGCACCTTAATTATTTTGCCTGCCCGAGAACAATGCTTTCAAAGAAGTGGGAGAGGAGCCCCACGCAGGGAGCTGTGTTCCTGACACTATCAGCAGGTGAGTTACTGAGTCTGTCAGCGATGATAAGAGCGCTGGCATATTTCCTATTCAGACTGACACCGCTCTGAGACAGGATCCTAACTGATGTTTGTTCAATAATACTGAGATATGTCACCGAATCTGGGAGGGGGCGTCCGATATCTTTTGTCAGCTTCGAGTAAAACCCTGGGGAAAATATGTAGCAGACTGTTGCAGATGTTCTGAGATTAAAGGATGTTTCCCTGAAAATGCATGAGGCACACTCCACTAGTTTGCCTCTTAGCAAACCGCCTTCTGCAATATCAAGACCCTCCCCCCCCCGCCCCTCCCACCTGCCACTCCGAAGAAGCAGAGTGACATCTGGGTCTTGGAGCTTTAGGCTGGAGCTCAGGACAGTCCCACTGTCTCTAGGGATTGGAAGGTGGAAGCAGTTGGGTCTAGGGATCCCCAAACGGTGGGATAGGGGAGCGGGGGTGGGGGTAGGTGGGAGGATGAGAAGCTGCAGGAAAGAATAAGTGGGCAAGAGGGGAGACTCAGAGCGCTGAGACTGAGTAATTTTCAGAGGCAGTACTGTTTATGGAACATTTCATTCTTGATAGCTACTGTCACATTCTAGTCATTAGACTGCATTTACTCGTGGGTTGTAGAAATTACTTCCCATGGGAAACGAAAGCAATTCCTTTTTCAAAGGATGCTTTGTTTTCTAGGCGAAGACAGTAAAGCATACGACGGTGCAGCCCAGGAGAGCCTGCATTCCCTGCCAAGTCAACCTTGGTTCAAGTTCACTACTTAGCGTGAGCGTGTGAATGAGTAACCAATGACAGCGTTAATAACAGCTACCGCTTGTTGGGCGCCTTCTCCCTGCCGAGGCCCCGAGCTGAACAGCTACGTATGTATTTCAGGTGATCCCTAAAGACACCCTGGGCACACTCAGTGGCCCCATTTTACAGACAAGGAAACTGAGGCTCAGAGAAGCTAAATATATTTACTCAAGGTAACGCAGCTAAGGACTCAAACCTGATCTGCCTGGCTCTGAAGCCCATTCTTGTAACTACTAGTCCCTGAACATAGCACATTTGACCGAGATGTCCTTTGTCGTTCCCGAAATAAAAACTCTCCGGCAAATAGTGCGGGGATGAGGAGTGAATGAAACAAACAGGAGGGCACAAAGCAGACAGCGAGGTTTCTGAAACTGGAACAGTCACGTATATTTCTGCTTTAATCCATTACACCCATTAGGAGGCACCTGCTTCCCTTCTGCTCTCCAGGTGTCGGCATCCAGAGTTTGCACACCTGCAAATTAGAGTGAGCCCATGCTGCTGTCCAAGGAAAGGAGCTGCCGCTTCGACTCTCCCGCCTTGGCCACCGAAATCCCATTCTCACCTTGTTAGCATTTATATAAGACCTCTAGCTGTAGCGCCAATATACTATCTCTCATTGCTCTGGGTTTTCTCGGTTGGATTAGTTATTGGGCAGCCATGATAACTGCCTTCACTTCTTCCCTTCACACCTGATAGAGGACCAGTGACTCCCTGGGCCCTCTATGCGGTCTAGCATCAAGCCAGGATCAATCCCACCTGAGCGGTAATGATTAGTCAAATTCTTCCATTCTTCATGGCCATTTTCCAGCTTGTGAAGAGCTTTCACAAGCAGGATCTTGTTTGCCGTGGCGTTATTGATCGATGGGAGAACAGGGAAAAGTCCAATGTGCCCTGCGCGGAGTACCCCAAGAGCCCCTCTTCTTTCCCTAGAGAGCAGGCCACATGGGCTGGACTCCAGAAAGGTTCGATTTGGGGCTGTGATGCGTGGAGAAGGGAGGAACCTCCTCCCCAACTCGTTTGCTGTTAGGAGAGTTTATCAGAGGATGGAAGGCAAGAGTTTAGTCTTGGAGGGAGCCGGAAGTCTGCCTCACAGGGGCACAGTGCAGGGACCTCCTGGGCCTCTAAGTCCTGCCTTTGCCCTCCCTGCACCAGATCCCTCTCTGTTTGCCCTTGGACAGTAGCCTCTCCCTGGGCTCAGGACGCTGGGCCTTCCTCAATTTCTTTCTTTTTTTTTTTTTTTTTTAAGATTTTATTTATTTATTTGACAGAGATCACAATAGGCAGAGAGGCAGGCAGAGAGAGAGGAGGAAGCAGGCTCTCCTCGGCGCAGAGAGCCCCACGCGGGGCTCGATCCCAGGACCCTGGGATCATGACCCGAGCCGAAGGCAGAGGCTTTAACCCACCCAGGCATCCCCTTCCTCAATTTCTAAACTGGTGTTGCTTCACCCTTATGTAAAAAAAGAGAATTTTTTTTTTTTAATTGGAACTTCTCGCCCCCAACCAAAAGAGCGTGACACACTGTTTAGGTGAGCGTATTAATGAGGCTTTCAAGAAGGTAGTAGAAGTCAGAGCTGAGTATGGAGATGGGGCGTCCAGGGCTGAACTGCTCTGCAGAATGATTCCTGAAAAATGTTCCTGCGCTGCTGGGAGCTGAGAAGAGGGAGAAGGCAGGAGGCATGATTAAGGCAGGAGGCACATGCCCAAGCTGGTGGGACAGCAAGGTGGTTCACAGAAGCAGAAGTCCAGTATTGAACTTCAAGTTGTTTGCCATGTTGTGATGGGAAGTCCTTGCTTTCCTAAAGTCAGTGAAGTCTGACTTATGAACATATGCACAAAGTGAGCGGTTTTACGAAAAATTTAAGGAAACCGAGGAGTTCCACAACGAGAGGCAGAGGAGGAGAGCAACTCCAGGAAGGAGATGTAAGGGGGCAGAGTTATAATGAAGCCCAAGTTTTCAGGACAACATAGTCTCAAAGAAGTTGCAAGTCTCTTCTTGGTGTGGAGTGGGGACCCTTGAGGACACTTGGGGACTAAAGCAGGGCACATAGCTGTCTACACCCATTTGACAGATGAGAAAACCAAGATCTAGAGAGGACTGACTTGCCCGATGCCACACACCCAGCAAATAGGGAAGTACAGATCAGAGGGCAAAACTAGGTTCTACTCCTAATCAATATTTGACACTTACCAACAATTATTTGCCACCTAAGAGGCAACCAGAAAAAAAAAAAATCAAAGGTAAATGAGCACCTTCTGTATATACATCTATAAGTCATCACATCATCAGCCTTCTTCTCACTGGGTCATTCTTCTATAAACATCACTATCCATAAGGCTTGGAGTGGAAGGGAGGAAAGGATGCTTTAGGGGGAGGAGCAGAAAAACTATGTAGGATATCACAGCAGCAAGCACTGGGTGGCTAAGCAAAGGGAGAGAAACTTAATGAAGCTATCGGGTCATTGGCCTCATCCAGGCTTGAACTAAGACCGGTGGGCTCAAGAGTCCTTACAAATTCTGTGCTGCTCCGTGTTCTCAGGGGGTGGTCAGAGAGATCCCCTTGGCACTTGCTTCCTCTGTAGAAATTCTACTAGGATTCTCCCAGTTCAGCGCAATACTCCGTCTGACAACCTGCCTGGGAAATGAAACCTTCCTTCTGCCTTGTGACCTACTCCCCCATTGACCATTTCCTCCACTGAGGACCCGTGATTGGGGCTTGTTTGCTTAATCTCTCACCACCAGTACCATCTCCTGGGCTGAGTTCTTTGTGGGTGTGTGCTTCCTGGGTAATTGCGTCTTGGTTCATTGATGTTTTCACCATGAAACTTGTGATTCTCATATGATTCTGAACAGGAACCAAGAGGAACCCTTGCCATCTGTCATTTGCAGGTGGTCTTGTGCATTTCTTCCATCTGTATGCTCCAGTAATTAAGTATGGTGCTATCTCCTGATGGCTTCTGTCCCTGGAACTGTTTCTGATGGCTGCTGTCCCCTAATGACTTCATTCTCTGAGGCTGCCCCTGATTGCTTCTGTCTCTCGGGTTACTCCCAGAACTCTGCCTGATGCTGAGAAAGGGAAGAAGAGTCAGGCCATAGATGTATAGGATAGAGAAGCAAAGGCCCTGGTTGCTGGACGAGGACTCAGTGATCGGGTGATCATACATCTCCCTTTATCTGGGATGCTCCGACTTAAGTCTGTTGCTCCAGTGTAGTTATTATGCGCATCTTCTTTCCAGTCTCAAAATCAGTGCATCACCTGTGATACCCACACTTACAGATGAGGGAGCTGGGGCCCATGGAGAAGAGACGGATTATGGAACATCATACCACTTGTTAGTGGACGAGCCCAGGCTAGAAATTCGTAAGGAAATCACCATGCCAGCTCCCCTTCCAATTTGCCCAAAGGGCTTAAAACCAAGTGGCTATATGCCCAACTTTGTGCTAGCTTTGCACTCTGTCTCTCTATCTATCTGTCTTGTCTATCTCTCTATCTTAGGGTGTATCTCCTATAAGATTTATGTGAAATTTTCATCATGGGGAAAATGGTCGTGAGTTAAAACTCAGCCAGTTCACACTTGGGAAGTCCACAGAACACAATAGGGAATTTCTCTGTGCTGCCGTAACGTGGTGTGAATTGTGTGTGTATTATTAAAGTAAACAGTGCTTGGGGACAAATGCCCTTTCTAGAGACTGTATCCTTGAAAATATTTGGATGGAGTTCATTAATCCCAACAAGCAGCCCTCAAAAAGTCAAGCAGGAAGTGAACTTCATGCTGTTGTATAAAATAAACCCTTGTCCTTCACGGTGACTCCTGAGCCCAAAGTTCTGCCTTTGTCTTAACTCTTCACTGGAAACAACAGTTGGCAAAGCTAAACTGAAAACAAAGCCCCATCTTGGAAGCACAAAGCTTCTCTGAGCCCCTCATCATTTAAATAGCTGTCCACTTTTGCCTCGCCCCCACCTCCACCTGCCCTCACCTGGCACCCAGCCAGGCCGTTTGAACTTGAACCCTGTGTGGGAAAAGCAGATACTAAATGCAAATCAGAGAGCGATGCAACCATTTTATGCCCTAACTAAAGTCAACAGGGGGCAAAGTCATGTGGAAGGCAACCTATATCGAGCAGCTTCCTGGGTGCTGGGTTGGTTTTTTTCTCTTAACTTTGTTTTAGTTTGATCTAAGCGCTGTTGTTTCTCAGGGGACCCAGAGCCTCTGACTCTGGCCCACGCAAACCAATTTGTCCACAATCAGAAAGCAATTATTTCCCTCTCCTTGTGTAGAAGAGAAAGAGCCTGCAAGGTGGAGCTAAGCACAGACTTGCCCTTGCCCTTCTCACCTGTTGACTCAGAGTATTTGCATAGCTGGGGTTCTGAGGAAACACCCAAGTCCATCAGGGCAAAAGTAGGTAATCTATGCAAAATAGATTTTCCTGTTTTGATGCAGAGAGAACCGAGGGCTTTTGTTAGAAACAATGACCGCAGAAATAAATCGAGCATTGCCGGAGCCCTAACTCTAGGCTTTTTTAATGCCAGCTTGACGAAAACACCTGTAGACAGAAAGTAGGACTCTCCCATTTCAGGAATGAGGAAACACAGCTTGATAATGATGGTATGACTTCCCCATCCCTCTGCAAGGAATTGGCGGAATGAGGATTCGAACCCTTGTCCTCCAGCCTGAGAGCCCACTGCTTGACAGCCAAACCCAGGAAACAGCCAGGCCTAGGCTGAGGCTTCCCAGACTTCTCTGTGTGTTCGCAGATCACCGGGTACTCCTGTCAAAATGCATGTTCTGAGGCAGGAGCTCTGGGGTGTACCAGAGACCCTGCATTTCTGGGAAGCTTCCCAGCAATATCAACACTGCGAAGGGTCCAGGGAAGTGCTCCCCAACTTTTCTGTGAAGGGCCAGATAGGAAATATTTTAGGCTTTGTAGCCCATATACAGTATCTGTTGCATATTCTTTGTTTTCTCCTCCTCCTCCTTCTTTTAACTGCAGCCGTCGGAGTATAACGTCATCCTCAGCTTTTGGCTCGCGGGCCACATTCGATGTGAGCAGCAGGACCCCGGTCCCTGACCTAGAGCACTCTGAGTAGAGAAGTCGCCATGCCAACCAGCCCCGCTCACATTCTCTCCAGTCCATGGCTCTGAGCTGAGTCTGGCTCTTCAGTGACGTGTGGTCCTCAGGACAGTAGGATCCCAGACAGGCTGCCTCCACAGCAGTGGAGATCAGAGGGAGACTGACCTACACTGGGAGGAATCCGTTGGGATGGTGACCGGCCCGGACTCCCAGGCATACTCGAGAGGATGGAGGGATCGGGGGTCTGCAGGACTGGGAGTGGGGATTGCCGCACATGCTACTGAGCTCTTTGCCTCTACTGAAGCAGGCAGAAGGCTATCAAAGGGGCTCTAACGATGGGCGGGAGATCAACCCCAAGACTCCATCCAACTCTGAGTTTAAGGTCCTGTGATGCTAACGTTCGGGGTTAATCTAATGCTGGCGTGAGATAATCTGCGCACACATGATCTCTCGGAGTTTATCAGCAGCAACATCTCAGAGCGGCTGCTGAGTGGGCCCCTCTATCTCTTGGCCCAGCCAGGGAACAGGCGGCTGAAATTCACTCCAGGAGGGTGAGCTCCCACTGCCCTGAGGGACTAGGGAAGCAGCCCCGAGCTCCAGGCTCCAAGTGCTAGCTGAAGTCCTCTGCCCACGGACCTTCTCTAGGACCTGGAGAAGAACCTTGTTGCTTTTCCATCTTTCTCATAAGTTAAGGATGAAGTGAAATCATCTTACTTCTAGGAACCTCTTCTATAAAAATAATTATGATTATGGATAAAGCTTTTCCCCTTTGGGTGCAAAGGCCCAAGTAATTCATATGCCTTCATGCCTCAGTGGTCCTTTGAGGCTTCTCCCCGGGTTTGTTTTTCTTTCTTCTCTTCCCTCTCCTTTCTGCTTTCCTTTGACATAAGCCAACGGGCTACTGTATCTCAAGTGCAGCTTTTGTTTTGTTGTTGTTTGGGGTTTTTGGTTTTGGTTTTGGTTTTGGCTTTGGCTTTGGTGCTCTTACAAAATGCCTATCGCCTTGTTTGCATATATATTTTCACTACTTCATCTACTGTGTACGTAACCTATTCTCTCTCTTACTTCTTTACCCACCACCCTGTTAAGCTCCAGCCAGTAGCTATGTGCCACAATATCTGTTTCTTCTAAATGCTGCATGAACTCCACTGGCAACAAACTTTGCCTTTCCATTCTCCAGGGATGCACCCCCAGTTACCTCCAACTTCTTGTCATCACATATAATGCTGTCCTGAAAACCTCAAACGTGTCCCTTTCTGGACGTGGGTAAGTAAGTCCTTGTGATCTGTCTCCAGGGGTGAAATTGCTGGGCTGGAGAGTATCTGCACATTTCATTTGACTTGATCTTGCCAGAAGACTCCCAGGGAAAACTGGACCCATCCCCACCCTCACCCATAATAATGCAGGGTCTCATCCTTACAACTCTCCCAACACTTGACACTCCTCACCTTCTAATTTTTCCAGTCTAATACCTATGAAGGATACCTTGTCTCTGTTCCAGGTTGTGTTTCCCTGATGACTCATGAGTTTGAGCATTTTTTTACATGCCTCTTAGCCCTTTGGGTTTTCTTTTTTGTTAACTCCCTGTTGCTACTTTTTGGCTATTTACCCAGTGTTGTTGTTGATTTTTTTTTTAATTGGCAGGAGTTTCTGGAATATTCTAGAATCTAAAACTGGTCATCTGTGAGTTTTAAGTGTTGTCAATATCATCTCCTTGTTGATTTGTGCCTTATTCATGGTATCTTTTGTTGAACAGAAATCCTTGAAATAGGTATTATCAAATATATCACTTTTGGGGAAGTGCCTGTGTGGCGCAATCAGTTAAGCATCTCACTCTTGGCTTCAGCTCAGGTCATGATCTCAGGATCATGATATAGAGCCCCAAGTTTGGCTCTGTGCTCAGCAGGGAGTCTGCTTCTCTCTCTCTCTCTCTATCTCTCTCTCTCTCTCTCTCCTTCTCCCTCTGCCTCTCCCAACTTGCATGCTTTCTCTCTCTCTCTAAAATGAATGAATAGGGATGCCTGGGTGGCTCAGTTGGTTAAGCTGCTGCCTTCAGCTCAGGTCATGATCCCAGGGTCCTGGGATCAAGTCCCACATTGGGCTCCTCGCTTGGCAAGGAGCCTGCTTCTCTCTCTGCCTCTGCCTGTCACTCTGCCTGTTTGTGTGCACGTGCTCTCTCTCTCTCTCTGACAAATAAATAAATAAATAAAATCTTTTATATATGCCCATTTTTTACCTCATGGTTTATATTCTTTCCAGTCTTGTACACAAAGTCCACCTACAATCTCAAGTACAAGATGTTCTGCTACACTTTATCTTATTGTGTGATTTTACATGTCACATTTAGGCCACCACATTATCACCTGGAGTTTATTCTTGAGCGTAGTCATAGAGAAGTTCTAGTATATTTTTTCCCATTTTCACTGTGCCATCTACCTAAGAAACCTGCCTTGGCCCTGTTGTCACATGTGAAATTTCCATATATGCAGAGGTCTGTTTCTGAGTTGGTAACAAAGATTTAGTGTCGGTGATATTCGTTGTAACACTATAACATTGTTCTTTATAAAAATGAAAACAACCCTGATGGGCAACGGCTGAGAACTGATTAAGTCCACCACAGAACATTCCTACAGGTGGATTGCCAGGCAGGGATCAGAATAGATACAACAGAAGGATGCGCACTCTCGTGGATAGTTGGGTTTTCTTGCTAAGCAAAACTAGCAGATTCCAAAAGAGCATACAGTGAGTGATCTTAAGTTTGTAATAAACTGTGTATATATATACATATATATGTATATATGTATATTATTGGTAACACTCAAATGGTATCGGTGGCTCTTTATGGACAATAGGATTCTAACCCCTGTCGATCGAAGAAGGGCCTAGTGAGAGGACATTAAAAAATCTGTCTTGGGGCTCCTGAGTGGCTCAGTGAGTTAAAGCCTCTGCCTTCTGCTCAAGTCATGATCCCGGAGTCCTGGGATCGAGCCCTGCATCGGGCTCTCTGCTCAGTGGGGAGCCTGCTTCCCTTCCTCTCTCTGCCTGCCTTTCTGCTTACTTGTGATCTCTGTCTGTCAAATAAGTGAATAAAATCTTTAAAAAAAAATCTGTCTCACCAGGGGAACCACACACTCAACCGCCAAGTCCTACAATGGTCTACTGCCATCAGTGAACAGGTGAGCAGGCAGCAGCGCGGGGAGACCAGAACTTCTCAGACTTCAAGCACATACCAGTTACTGGGTGATCTTGTCAAATTGCAGGATGGGTTTAGTAGGTGGGGTGGGACCTGAGATACTGCATTTCCAACAAGCACCCAAGGGACGCTGATGCCCCTGGGCCAGGACCTCACTTTGGGTGGTAAGACTCTACCTAGTCGATCTGGCTCTGTTTCTTGCTTACCTCACTGGAGGAGATGCTGAGGAAAGCAGCCAACAGCCTTTAAAAAGGTTACTTAGACCAAATGACCAAGTGTGTTATTTTGTTGTCTTGAGACTAGAAAGGGGCAGAGCATGGAGGCGTCTGTAAGAACTGGAATATCAGAAGTAAGTGTGGACTAGCAGACATCCTCCTGCTTTCTTCCTCTCCTCCTCCCCGAAGTTAGCTGTGGCCACCCAATCTCCTCCCAACACTAAGGTCTGAGGGTGAGATAGGAAAGAGGATACCAGCCATCTGGCCTCAGGCACGTGGCTGGTCACGTGGGTGAGGTGAGAGACACGTGCAAGACCCCTCCAGAACACGGTCCGAGATGGCAAGTTTGACTCACACCAGCTTCAAGGTCAAGGTCCCTATTGTTGCAGAGAAAGGCTCGGTGACCTATACGCACCCCAGATAATTAGAAAGCTGCTCTCCCTTCATTCCGTGCTGACACTTGTCAGCTCTGACTCCGTCCTGCTGCCACCCTCCAGGCTTGATGACCTGTTTTCAATAAAGGCAACCACAATTATATCTCCCTTACCAAACTGCTCAAAAATGCCGGTATAAGCAGATTCTTCTTAACAGGCCTGCAGATTTTAGCTGACATCATAAACAAAGGGAGCTCACACAGTAAGTATCTTTGGCCGAGTGTCAGCTCACTGTGCAGACTACAAAGCCCCCTAAAACATTCCCATCGCGTTTGTAGTGCAAGCATGTGAAGCCTGGTCACCAGCAGATACAAACCCCTGTTATCATGACTATTTAACCATATCTATTTCACATTTCAAATGTGCCAAGGGACCAGGCTAGGTACTTTTACGTTTGTTATATCATTTCATCCCTAAAACAATCCTGGAAGACAGATATTATGATGAAAATATCAAGGTTCAGAGAGGTTAAGTAACTTGCCCAAAGTAACACAGGCTGTTAAGGAGAAAACCCCAGTGAGAGGAAGGAAGAAAAGAAGATGACAAGGGATTGTGCTAAAGGAACTCGGGTTTTGTTCAAGTGGCATTGTATATTGCCCCATGGGACGGTCAGCACTGATCTAAACCAGTTGTGGCAATCTCCTTCCTTTTTTACCAGGGTTTGACCTAACTGTGGGCCTCTGACCAGACATGAGATGGAAAAGAAAATCTATGAGGAGTTCTGGGAAAGCCTTCCTCTCTAATAAGAAAGAAATCCATGAAGAGAAGTTCCTTTCCCACAACTAGACTTCCTTCCTGCCTGCCTAGGCTGATGTAATATGAAGATGTGATACTTCGTACTTAAGCAGCCATCTTCTCACCATGAGGAGAAGTGTAGCCTAGCACACTGAGGATGGCAGAGCCAGAGATGGAAAGAGCCTCGGGTCCTTGATAATCTTGTTGAACAACCAGATAACTGTGAAACCTCTACTTCTATACTTCTTGAAATGTGAGATAATTAAGCATCTTTGTAATTTAGCCTACTGTTGGCTGGACATTTTGTTACTGCAGGCAAAAACACCATACTGATACAAGGAGGGTGTTCACTCAACTTCCCTTCAGGCAAGAGGCTAAACATTCCCACATGAGTCCCTCTATCTTAGATTAATGCCTTGGTCTAGAATTGTTCTTCGTCTGGTCTTCTCAGTATCTTCTTCCTTGGGCTTCTTTGTGTCCACAATTGGTTCAGCCTATGAGTAGCTCCATCTGGCTCCGTGTCAAGGAAGTCTTCATTATTCTACAATGGCAGTCTACTCTTCTACATTTTTTTCATCTTTGTAAAACTCAGCCCACTCCCTCATGAAAACCCTCTCTGAAATGATAGGGCTTAACTGTGGTAGACAGCACAGTGGCCTCCCAGATCCCTAGAACCTGTGAAAATGTGACCTTACATGGCGAAAAGGATTTTGCGGATGTGATTAAGGTTAAGGACTCTGAGAGAGAGGGAGCAAGCTGGATTGTCTAGGGGGGCCCAGTCAAATCATATGGGCCTTAAAAGTGGAAAACCTTTCCATACAGTGTCATTCAGAGACAGAGATGTGACAAGAGAAGGCCAAAGACACGTGACATGGTTGGTTTGAAGATGGAATGCAAGAAGCTTCTAAAGCCAGGAAGGGACAAAGAAACAGATCCCCACCCTCCCATCCCAGAGCCCCCTAAAAGGAACTAATGTCATGATTTTGGCATACTGAGGTCTATGTTGGACTTCGAACATAAGAAATATGAAATAATACATTTGCATTGTGTAAGCCTCCAAATTTGTGGAATTTGCCACAGCAGCAAAAAAACTAACGCATTGGCCATGAATGCATCTAACACTCCATTTTCCTCCATGTCAGCACTTCCCACACTATGGTAGACAGTGTAGTGGGGAGGGCTGGGTAGTGGATTTAGAAAGACTTGTGTGCAAACCCTGGTTCCATTTTCAAGTGGTCTTGGACGGGTAATTCTTAAATTCTCCTGGTCTCAGATAGATCTCCTAGAAAGCAGATACTAATAAAAGGGCCTCTCTTGGGGCACCTGGGTGGCTCAGTGGGTTAAGCCTCTGCCTTCAGCTCGGATCATGATCTCAGGGTCCTGGGATCAAGCCCCGAGTCAGGCTCTCTGCTCAGCGGGGAGCCTGCTCCCCGCCCCCGCCCCCGCCTACTTGTGATCTCTCTCTCTCTGTCAAATAAAAAAAAAAAATCTAAAAAAAAAAAGGGGGCCTCTCTTGGGGCACCTGGGTGGCTCAGTTACTTAGGCATCTGTCTGCCTTTGGCTCAGGTCATGAGATTGAGGACCTGATTTCAGGTCCTGAGATTGAGCCCTGTGTGGGGCTCCCTGCTCAGTGGAGGTCTGCTTCTCCCTCTGCCCCTCCCCCCCAACTCAGGTTCTCTTTCTTTCTCTCAAATAAATAAATAAAGTCTTTTTAAAAAATGTCTCTCTCTCACAGGTTTGTTGTGATTTTTAAATGAGGCTATGTACACGTAGTGGAAGGCAGAGCAGTAAATGGTAACCATTATGATATTTATTGGAGAGGGATCAAGGGCCTGGGAAACTCCTCTATGGTGAGGAATGCCTTTATTTTTTTTTTTTTCCCAGCTTCATGGAGATATAAGAAACATATAAAATTGTGTGAGCTTAAGATGTACAATGTGATGATTTAATACACACATAGATATTGCAAATGTTTACTACAATCAGATTAGTTATGCATCCTTTGCCTCACAAATTACCATTTGTTGTTATTGTTATGGTGAGAACATTTAAAATTCTCTCTCATAGCAGCTTTCAGGTGTACAATACAGTACTGTTAACTATAGTCACCGTGCTGTGCGTTGTATCCCCAGAACTTATCGCTCCTATAACCAGTTTGTAGCCTTTTACCTTTTACTAACAACTTCACCTTTCACCCACCCATCAGACCCCGGTAACCACCATTCTACTCTCTGCTTCCATGAATTTGGCTTTCTGAGATTCCACATGTAGGTGCCACATTGTCTTTATCTGTTCATTCGTCGATAGACACTTAGGCTTTTTCCATATTTTGGTTATTGTGAATATGGAAGTTCATGCAATGAACATGGGAGTGCAGATATCTCCGGGAGACAGGGATTTCATTTCCTTTGGACACATACCTAGAGATGGGACTGCCATTGGTAAGTTTTGGCAGAAACTCCATTCTGTTTTCCGCAGTGGCTGGACCAGTTTGCATTTCCACCAACAGTGCACGAAGGTTCCCTTTTCTCCATACCCCTGCCAGCATATGCTATCTCTTGTCTTTTTGATAATAGCCTCCTAAACAGATTTGGAGTGACATCTCATTGTGGTTTTGATTTGTATTTCCCTGATTACTAGTGATATCGAACATCTTTTCATGTACTTATTGACCTCTTGTATGACTTGCTTGATAAAAAAATTCTACTTAGGTCCTTTGCCCAGTTTTAAATCAGGATTTTTTTTTTTTTTTTTTTTTTTTGGCTGCTGAGCTGCAGGAGTTTCTTATATATTTTGGGTATTAACCCTTTATCAGATAAATGATTTACAAATATTCTCTTCCATTCCACAGGTTGCATTTTCATTTTGTTGATTATTTCTTTTGCTGTGTAGAATCTTCTTAGATGGATATTAATTTTTACTTTTGTTTCTAATGCTTTTGGTGTGCTATCTAAAAAATCCTTGCCAAGACCAAGGTCGAGGAGCTTTTCCTTATGTTTTCCTCTAGTTGTTTTATGCTTTCAGGTCTTATGTTTAAGCCTTTAGTCCATTTGGAGTTAATTTTAATGAGTAGTGTAAGATAAGGGTCCAGTTTCATTCTTTTGCATGTGGAAATCCAGTTTTCCCAGCACCATTTATTAAAAAGACTATCCCTTCCCTACTGTGTATTCTGGGCTCCTGTCTTAAAGATTAGTTGACCATATATGTGTAGATTTCTTTCTGGGCTCTCTATTCTGTTCTGTTGACCTATGTGTCTGTTTTATTCCAAAGATATGATGTAATTTCTACAACTTTGTAATATAGTTTGAAATCGGGAAGTGGGAGGCCTCTAGCTTTGTTCCTCTATCTCAAGATTGCTTTGCCTAGTCAACATCTTTTCTGGTTCCACAGGAATTTTAGGACTGCTTTTTCTATTTCTTTGAAAAAAAAAAATGCTTGGCAGGAATTGCATTGAATCTATACATGGCTTTGGGTAGTATGGAAATTTGTTATTCGTCTTTTCAGATTTTCTATTTCTTCATGATTTAGTCTTGGTAGGTTGTATGTTTCTAGGAATTCATTAATTTCTTCAAGGTTGGTTTTTTTTTTTTAAGATTTTATTGATTTGTCAGAGAGAGATTGAGAGAACACGAGCACACAAGCAGGCAGAGCCAGAGAGTGAAGCAGGCTCCCTGCTGACCAAGGAGCCAGATGTGGGACTCGATCTCAGGACCCCGGGATCATGACCTGAGCCGAAGGCAGCAGCTTAACCAACTGAGCCACCCAGGAGTCCCTTCAAGGTTGTTTAATTTGTTGATGCATAATTGTTCATAGCAGTCTCTTATAATCCCTTGTATTTCTGTGGTGTCAATTATAATGTCTCTTTCATTTTATGATTTTATTTATTTGACTCTTTTTTCCCTTGGTAAGTCTTGTTAATTTTGTTTATCTTTCCAAAAAATGAAAAATTTCCTTCATTTTTTCCATGTTTTTTTATTCTCTATTTCATTTACTTTTGCTCTGATCTTTGCTGTTTCCTTCCTTCTGTTAACCTTAGACTTAGCTTGTTTCTCTTTTTCTAGCTTTTTTTTAAAATGTAAATGCTTATTATCATCAATTTCCCTCTTGGAATTGCTTTTGCTGCATCCTGTAGGTTTTTGGCATGTGTCTTTCCATTTTCATTTGTTTCCAGATATCTTTTTTAAATTCCCCTTGTGTTTTCTTTTTTGACTCATTGGTTGTTCAAAAATGTGTTGTTCAGTTTCCATATATTTGTGAATTTACCAGTTCTCTTCCTGAAATTGATTGCTAGTTTCATACCACAGTGGTCAGAAAAGATATTTGACATGATTTCCATCTTTTAAAATTTGCTAAGTTTTGTTTATGACCTAACAAATGTATGATCTATCCTGGAGAAGGTTCTGTGTACTTGAGAAGAAAATGTATTCTTGCTGCTGTTAGATAGAATGCTGTGTTCATGTTTGTTAGGTCTATTTGGTCTAAAGTGTAGTTCAAGTCTGATCTGTCCTTTTGATTTTCTGTTTAAATGATCTATCCATTGTTGAAAGCAATAGTACCCCTACTACTATTGTATCGTTGTCTACATTTTTATGGTGTTTATCCATTAACAATTTATTGTAGCTATAACTATTTTTAGTGCTTCTGTTATTTAACCTTTATACTAGAGTAAATTAACACCACCATATTATAATATTAGGGTATTCTAATTTGGCTATATATTTACCTTTATCAGTATATTTTAGATTATCATATATTTTCTTGTTATTAATTAGTGTCCTTGCATTTCATCTAGAAAAGCTCCTTACAGTATGTCTTGGTTGGCAGGTCTAGTGGTAATGAACTCCCTTGGTTTTTGTTTGCCCGTGAGAGTCTTTGTCTCTCCTCCATTTCTTTTTTTTTTTTATTTTAAATTAAATTCAATTTAGTTAACATATAGTGTATTATTCGTTTCAGAGGTAGAATTTAGGGTTTCATCAGTTGCATACAACATCGTGCGCTCATTCCATCCAGTTCCGTCCTTAATGTCCATCACCCAGTTACCCCATCCCCCACCCACCTCCCCTCCAGCAACCCTCAGTTGGTTTCCCAGAGTTAAGAGTCTGAAGGACAAATTTGCCAGATAAAATATTCTTGGTTGTCAGTTTTTCCTCGCAACACCTAGAATACATCACCCACCAATCTGCTGGCCTACAAAGCTTCTTCTGAGAAATCCACCCATAGCCTTCTGGGAGCTCTCTTCTAAGTGACAAGCTTCTTTTGCCTTGCTGTTTTCAGGATTCTCTCTTTGTCTTCGAGTATTGGCAGTTTTACTATAGTGTGTATTGGACCGATCTCTTCAGGTTGAATTTGTTTGGGACCTGTGAGCTTCATAAACTTGGACACCCAAGTGTCTCCCTAGTTGGGGGCAGTTCTCAGCCATCATTTCTTTAAATAAGCTTCCCGCCCCTTTCTCCTCCCTTTCTCCCTTGGGGACTCCAATAATGCATAGATTTCGTCTTTCAGTGGTGTTCCATAAGTCTACAACATGGACAACTGCGTGGTCCTTGGAGAGTGCTGCAGGGGTTCTTCAGTGCCTGCAAAGGCTCTTGGGGTCATCCACCTGGATGCCTCCAGGTTTAGTGGCTAGTGGCCAGGGCAGGGAGTGGTAGTAGCAGACGCTGATGGTGTGTTACACACTCAGCTTCACGAGCCACCTGCATGTGTTGGCTGGGGTTGGTTTCAGACATATACGTTTCAGACATACCAGGGCCAGTAACAAGGGCTGGGGCCACCTGTGAGCCTCCCAGCATCCACAAGGGCCCGGCATTCCTGGCTACATCCATGCAGTGTGCCCTTCTATGGTGTAGGATCTCACCTGGGCACATGCATGGCAGGAGAGGCCAGTGACAGAAGATGGGCCAGGAGGATGTCAGTATGGGACAACAGGGGCTTAGTTTTAGGGGAGTGCAGAGGCTGTAGGGTCCCTGGCTATCAGTGTGCACCCTGGCGGCTGCAGGTTCTCATCATGGGTGTGTGCAGGGCTGATGGTGTGCGGGAGCACAACTGGAGAGACTAGACCTGGAGGTGCACACAGCAGCGAGGCTTGCAAGGGTCTGGGCTAGTGTCTTGCACTCACATAGCCGCAGAGGCCAAGACCGGCTGCCAGTGTGGATCTGGAGCTCCGGTGGTGGGGACGAAGAGGAGGTGGGGAGAGACTCAGGGGGCTGGCATCTCAGAGGGTGAGAACCTGCAGTGGGAAAACCTCAGTAGTAGCATCTGCAAGGGGTCCACAGTGGCTGTGCTGGCCACTGATTCTTCAGTGGCAAAAGCTGCTGAGACCTCTGCAGGGCAGGCCACTAGAAACGCTGGTCGCTCCCACTGCATGGCTGATACTCGCGAGCCCTGGAATTCTTCTGGGTTCCCAGGCCTCTCTACACATCTCAGCCTGGTGCTTCTGGGTGGGGTGAAACCAAGCTGGGTCCTTGCACGGTGTCCCAGAAAGGTGGGCAGGTAGCCGCTCACCCTGCCACCCCCTTCCCAGTGAGGGGAGCTCTTTCCGGCATCGAAGTTCATTCTCGATGCTGATCAGAGCCAGGTTGAGGGCTGGCAAGACACCGGAAGACGAAGCTGTCCTTCCTTCCCTCCTTGTGCAGCTCTCAGATGCCGTGTTCCCCTGTGTTGCTCACGTTCCTTAAGTGGACTCCTGAGCTCCCCCAAAGCTGTTTTTGCTCCTGGAGGCTATTGAATCATTGTTTTTCATTGGGGGACAGAGGCTGGGGTCTCTTAACTCCACCATTTAAACGGGTACGCTTTGCATTCCGTTTGAGGTTGGGAGGCCATTTGATGTGGTGGGAAAGATCACAGACTCCAAGCCAGGCTCCCTGGGTTTGGATCCAGACAGTCGTGTGACCTCGGATGCATGATTCAGCTTCTCAGTCTATTTTTCCCCAGGAGCAGACCCTCAAACAGCCATCGGAGTGCACGTAGTTGGTTTGGAGGTAATTCCCAGAACTGCGCATAGGGGAGGCAAAAGGGGGGCCGGGGAAGGGAAGGAGGCCCGAGAGTGTATATGGGCAGCTGGAGCGTCAGCCCCCATAGAAATCGGGGACAGATGTGGAACATGTGCTTCTGCTTTATGACACTCAAGGGGTGAGGGAACTGGGGGATTCTACCCCTCCCATCAGTCACCGGCTGAGGGCTGCCCTCAGGGGACAGTAATTTCCCGGCATGCCTGGCCTGGCACGTGTGGGCCGAGGGAGCTCTGCGAGTAGATACGGCGGCGGCAGTGGGGACTGGGGCTGGCAGGTGCTGAAACGGTGAAGGCCAAAAGGACATGGGGAGGGCCCCACGGTGTCGGCTACATTTAGGGTTCTTGTCTTTAAAACAGGACAAGGACAGTATCTACTTCACCAGGATTGCTGGGAAGTTTATGTAAGTCAACGAAGTCGAGTGCCTGGATTAGAGCCTGGCATCAGCTGAGCACCACTGAATTGCTGGGCGTTACCATTTCAAGTTGTTTGCTTTTCTGTCCCTGAGAAGCATCTTTGTCCCTGCGACACCCCTCAAAAATGTCCAGGGAAGTGACTGAAGCTCATGCATGCTTTGGGAGAAGGCGTGGGGGGGGGGGGTTCCTGTGGAACAAGAGGAAGGGGCTCACATTCCTCCCTGGTCCGTGCTACTCGGACAGAGGATATCCCTGTGGGAGCAGGAGTCACAGGGAGAGGGAGCCAAGGGCATAAATCCTCTGCAGGTGCTTTGCACACTTTCTGGGAGGCTTTGGGCTTCATCGGAGCATGGGTTTGGGAATTTGAACGCCGGTCTTCTGTATCTCAAAGGACACCAAGCCTTGACTGCCCTCTGGGTTACGTGCTAGATTGTGAGCTTCCTCAAGGCGGGAACCCTGCTCATTGCTGGACCGTCTCTGCATCTTTCCTGGGTCTGTGCAAACTCTTGAGAATTGAGTGTTGAGTAGTTGAGCATGCCAGAGGAAACGTGCTGTTCTCATTTAAAATCTCAGGTGACTGACACCATTCCCATAGGTGGCCCCCCAGGACTGGGTCTCCTGCCTCCCTGGCCTCCCAGCTACCAGGACCCAGGAAGTAACCTGCACCTGAACCCAACTCCAGCCGAGCTCTCGGCTCTCAGCAGTGTCATTTAGAATACAAAGGACAGACTGTAAGTATTTATACCGAAACATTCATTTTAAATGGGCCCTCACTTCTTCCTGAAAGGAATCCAGGAGCTCTGCTGGAACTGAAAACATTTTGTATTTATGCATTGCCAATTATTGAGGGAGAGCAAAGTGCTCAGCAAATATGATCTCAGTCCTCATGACAGCCCTGAGGGAAGAAGTTGGCAAGAATTCTTAACCTCCCTGGACAGGTACTAATTCGGAGCTCAGAAAGTCTGGGTGACAGATGTCAGAGCCACAGAGGGGTTCTCCAGGGAGGAAGGATAATGGTAAGGGAAGGGGAAGCTCAAACAAGAAAGTACAAGGACTCTTGCCCGATATACGGAGCAACACGTATGGTCAAGGGTGGCCTCCGTGCAGTGTTGCCAGGACAAGCAAAAACCTGGAGATGGCCCAGTGTCCCTCAGTAGGGGACCGGAGAGGTGTTTCACACCACGAAATACTCTTCAGCTGTTTAAAAGGATATGTATGTCCTGACATGGAAAGATGTCGAAGACATTTAAGTATGAAAAAGGCAAGCCGCAAAAGAGTACAAACAAGATAATCTCTATTATTAAAATAGATGTATACTTATTTTTTTAGATTTTATTTATTTATTTGACAGAGATATCACAAGCAGGCAGAGAGGCAGGCAGAGAGGGGGGGGGAGGGAAGCAGGCTCCCCACTGAGCAGAGAGCCTGATGCGTGGCTTGATCCCAGGACCCCTAGATCATGACCTGAGCCGAAGGCAGAAGCTATGACCCATTGAGCCACACAGGCGCCCCTAGATATTGTATACTACTAAAGAAAAAGCCTGAAAGACCATGTACTGAGTCACACGTGAAATAAAATTACAAAGACATTGTGCGTCTTTGTGTGTTAGTATTTTCAAGGAAGGTCTAGAAGAATGTGCAACAGTGGCCATCACTAGAGGTTGGATTGCAGTTACTTTTCTTTTCTTAATCATACATTTGTTAAATGTTCATGTTTTCTGGGTCACACATCTTGTTCTCTTGTAATCAGAGGAAATTTTTCTAAAAACTGGAAAAAGGGTAATCCTTTATGTCGCCCAGGAAGTACTGAAAATAGAAAATAGGGGCACCTGGGTGGCTCAGTGGGTTAAAGCCTCTGCCTTCAGCTCAGGTCATGATCCCAGGGTCCTGGGATCGAGTCCCACATTCGGCTCTCTGCTCAGCGGGGAGCCTGTTTCCCTCTCGCTCTGCCTGCCTCTCTGCCTATTTGTGATCTCTGTCTGTCAAATAAACAAATAAATAAATCTAAAAAAAAAAAAAGGAAAATAGAAAATAAAGCTATTGAGGTACACTGGCATTGTTTTCTTTCATTAAAGAAGAACTTAGGAGTGTTTTCCTTAATGAGAAGGCTTTGGAAAAATTCCACTAGAGTTTCTATCCAGTTTCCACTGTGCAGTGAAATACGGATCAGATGTTATATTTTGTAAACATATGGTCCTGGGTCTGTGAAACCAAAATACAGAATCAAATCTTTCTGCTTTTTTTCTTGATGTTTTTAAACATGACGAGACAGACCTGACCGTTTCGCACGCTGGATAATAAACTTTAGAAGAGCAAATCATGTCACCCCAACAAGGGGGGCATCCAAATCGTCAACAGCTAGATGTTTTCATGAGTTGTTGGGCAATAGACATAAATTGTTTTATGTCATTAAACTTTAAAAGTTCAGATCATTGTTTCACCGCATCGTGAGTGCATTCAGCACTGCTGAACGGAACACTTAGAACTGACTGAGATGGTGAATTTTATGCTCTGTGTTTCTTTACCACAATAAGGATGCAACCCCCATCACCTCCCCACCCCCTAGGACCCCAAAACTCAGATCACCGAAGTCCAAGATGTTGTATAGTGTAAAGAAAGGAGAGGGTGGGGTCAAGGGGAACAAGGCGCAAGTCTGAATCTGACCCTACCGGGCCAGGGGCAGGGGTATTTGTCTCCTCCAGTCTGAGTAGCTGGCCCGTGCCAGTCCCAGGCAAGGTGCTGGGACACAGTAGCCAGCAGGACGAGAGTACCCCCTGCCCTGTGACATCACCTCACCTCTCTCAACCACAAGTGTCCCCCTGAAAATAGAGAAAAATGAAGCACAGGCCACCCATGCCTCGTGAGAGGGCAGGAGTGGATTTCTGAGGCCAGAACCTGTCTGGTGGCTCAAAAAGAAAAAATCTCGACTTCAGCCCGTGGGAGGCAGACACATGGAGAGCAGTGTCTGCGCCCAGATCGCCTTCCACCCCACCACAGGCTCTGTCCGTGGTCTCCTGCCCTTCGAGCTTCTCAGCTGCTTGGAAAGGAACAAGGACAAGGAAGGAAAGGTCGAGTGTTCTCGTTTCCCCTTACCAGTGGGGTTGGATGAGGTGCGGGTTTAGGATGAGGACAAGGGAGGTCACATGGAATCTTCTGGTGAATTCACAGGGGAGGGACAGTGGGTAATTACAGCAGGAACGGAGCCAGTGGGAGGGAGTTGCCATGTATCAGGCACAGTGCCGAGCATGCTTATTATCTCCACAGATCTCCACGGCTGCCCTTTGAGGCCCTGGGGATGATCCTGATGAAGGGATGGCCGATGAGGCCCTGGTCTAAGGAGTTCGTGTGTATGGACTCATTTAATGCTCACGAGGCTCCCGTGAGGGAACTGCTTTCGTGGGTCCCTTTTTACAAACGAGGAGACTGAGGTGTGGAGAGAGGGAGCTAGTCGGTGGTGGAGTTGAGATTCAAAAGCAGGCCGTTAGAATATGGAGCCGCGGTTCTTAGCCACGATATCCTGTTATGCTTCCCTCTCCGTGGATAAGCACACGGCCCCGGAGTGAGGGTCCGTGGTCTGCGTAAGGACCCGTCATAGAGAGTTCTGTTTGGCACGCGTCATTTCTGACCTCTGAGCCTGGGCTCTGAAAAATGTGACACTCTCCTCCAACACCCCAGGCAGTGAAAATCTCCGGGATTATGAGAGCCAAACTCCAGGCCTGTGACTGATGGGCAGAGCCACGGAACCAGTCCCACTCTGCGTCTGGCTCCCCTGGACACAGAGACTGGAGGGTAAAGCTTACTTGGCTCCCTGCCCGCAGCAGATGGGGCTCCTTCACCACCATCTGTGAGTGCCCTCACCCCTGGTCCCTGAGTCTTAGTTCTTATCTGGCTCTTCACTCACTCATTCATTCAGCAAATATTTATTGAGCTATTTGCCTGGCCGTGTTCTGGATACTGGGGATTCACTTGCGAGCCAAACCATCAGAAATGATTTTGTAACTGGGTCTCAGGGTCTGGGTTCTTGCCTTCTTCCTTCTTCCCCCTCCTTTTCTAGAAAGGAGTCCCTTTTTGTTCTACATGACACTGACATAGTCCTGTAGGACGCTGCTCGCCTGTAAGGCATCTTTGTGCAAATTAGAGAAAGCACCCCCCCCCCCCCCCCCCCCCCCCCCGTGCACCCCGGGAGAGCGGAGAACAGGCTGGACGTCAGCCGCCATGAGACCCGCAGGCCGGGCACCTTTGGGTGGGGCACGGACCACGGACGGCATGTAGCAGCCCACTGTCCTAGCCCTTCCCAGAGATGAGTCCTTGATGCTCAAACCCAATGCCTTCCAGGCCTTCCTACCTCCGCCCCTACCTGCTTGGCCTGGTCCCACATCCACTCCAATCCCTGGAAGCTGGGCCCTGCAGGCCTCCTGCTCTTTATTGCTTACCCACTGCTGGACCAGGCAGACTTACACTGTCACCCCCTTGGACCCCTTCTTCCTCCTCCTCCTCTGCCAGTCCCCGGATGCCCCCTCCCAGGGGACTCTGCCCCAACCACACTGGATACAGTTATCACACTCACATCCTAGAGCTGATCTGACAATGGGGCCACTGTGAGAGTGTGACAACCCCTCACTGTTGTTAACAAAAAGGCACCACAAACCTGTTCAAGAGCAGGAGGATAGAAACACGTTAACTCTCAGGATATCCTCATTCCTTACTCCCTTCTGATATTAGATGGAGATGCTATTTAATCATCAGGAAGTGGTTTAGTGGGAACACTCAAAATATAGAACAGATGTATTCTTTCTCAAAGATGAGAAGCTGTGGTTTTAAAAATATAGTTTTTACATTTATCTCATAATGGGATAATTCGCCTGCTCAGGGCTACCTGTCCTCAGGTCACTTCTTCCAGGAAACTTCCTCGGATTATCTTGTCTCCCCAGCCCTGCTGGTGGCTGGGTGCCCTCCTCCACGGCCTTCCCAGAGCCCTGGAACTTGCCCATCACCACACTCATCATACCGAGTGGTAATTCCTGGTCTGCTTCTGTGCCATCCCAAGCACCCCCGCGCGTTCTGTGAGATTGAGGGCTAAGTCTCGCTCACCTCTATACCCTCAGTGCCTAACGTGGAGCTCAGAAGGATCTCAGTAAATGTTTGTGAAGTAAATAGAAGGTGTTTATTTGTATGGGGAAAAATGGGCTCCATACCAGGAGTTTCCCTCGATCGTGGATATCCTGCCTTCTGCTGGGGGAAGTAAGGAAAATGAGCCGTGGCTGCTTTCAGGTCCCCAGGCAAATCCCTATAAATCAGAAATTAGTATACCATGTTGCAATTCCCTTCATTCGTTCACTCATTCATTTATTCACTCATTCACTCACTCATTTATTCACTCATTCATTCATGGTAGACATTTATTGAGAACTTCTATGTGTCTAGGCACTGAGGATTCTACGGTAAACAAATTAACCCATGCCCTTGCCCTCCCGCAGCTTATCTTCTAGAGGAAGCGGGAGGGTTTAGGATGGGGCAGAATGGGGAGGGAAGGCAGACAACCCTACATTCCCTAATTGGTGACTTAAGCTTCAGGGGCCCTAGTAACTTGAACGCCTTGCATTTGCCCCACCTACTTGTCAGAACAGTATAACGGTAAACCTGTCCAGCAGCCTAGTCAGACACCATGGAAGCAAGTTCTTAATCTATGACTCCATCTACAATGAAGTTACCTTTGGGCAAGCTGCCTGACCTCTCCAAGCCTGTTTCCTCAAGGGACGATGATAGGAACAGTACCCACTTCCCACTTCCTACGTGTCTGGCTGAGACGAGGGCCGGTAAAGGTCAGCAAAAGCTATTTCTCACCAGTGAAGTAGTTTGGGAGAGGGTTCCGCGTTCCCTGGGTGTGCATGCATATGCACCAGACCAATGGGAAAACATTGTTTTAATTTCTTTCATTGGCTCATGCCAAGTTTTGCTAGGGGGTAACTGGCTTAATTTGGTCCTCTGGGTTGTGCAATATTTGCATATGATCTTTGAGTCCAGGCTCTGTTCCCAGAGGCCCCTGCTGCAGCTAAAGATGCTGTCCATAAGCTTCAAGTAGAAACACAGAGCAGGCAACAGTGCAGACAGAGCGTGAAGGACTCTGCTTGGGTTCTGGCCATTAAAGTTATAGCCCAAATGACTATCGTGGAAGTCCTAGGGCTAATTTCCCCTTATTACTGAACTTGAGACAGCTAGGATAAATAAAGCAGATCTTAATCAACTGCATTATAAACAAAAGGCACAGATGGCAGGGAAAGATTGACTGACAATAGCAAAGAGCCCTAGGCACTCTTGAACACCCCTGGGGTGGGGATGCTAAAGACTGTGGCCCCTGCTTTGTTGTACTTTCGCATTTCTGAATTCCAGGAACTCCTTTCCTTGAAGTATATAGCTGCCATCAACAGGAAATTAGTTGGTGAATGTTCTTTGAAGCCACAGAAGAAAAAACCCTCAATGAGGGTCTGAACAGTTTGGGGGGGGGGGGGCAAGTGGCTGTCCAAAGGGCAGGCAGCAGCATCTTATCCTGGCAGGAAGAGAGGTCAGTGTTTAAATGAACATGGAGAACACAAGCGTCCTTGTTGCTGAGTCTAGAAAAAAGGAATGACTTAGGGGGCAGCAGGAGAGAGCGACGAGGGAAGTTTAATAAATCTTTTACCAGAAGATTCTAGATTCTTCTCATTCCTCCTTATCCTGCTCTCATACAAAGCACACAGTTCACACACACACACACCTGCCTTGTGACTTAAATTTCAACCAACTTCCACGTACTCCTTACTGAATCATGATGCCTTGTCGCCCTAACACATTGGCCACTGCTGTGTGGTCCAGAGGGCGTCTTCTGAAAGGGTCATCAAACAAAGCCAATCATATCCCCGAATTTTGACCCTCATCTTTAACCACAGTGGAATGGCCTAAGGGAAAAGAATGAGTTTAGAAGCAGAACTAAGAAAGCAAGTTATTTGTGCATAGCAAGGCCTGAGTACCTGAAGGCCTAAGTCAGATATTGCAAAGTTGAGAAAGGAGACTGGAAGAAATGAGTTTGAAATTCAAAGAACTGAATGGAATGTTAGGGCTTGAATAAATGGGATCCTTTCGGCTATCCAGAAATGGATGGATCAGTAAAATCAAATGTTCCAAAGAGCTTGTTTCCTGTAAGTCCTGTGTGTGTGTGTGTGATGTGTGTGTGTTAGAGAAAGGATGGTACACAGTAGAGCAGTGGTACTCAAAAGGTGGCCACAGGACTCTGGGTGGGTGGGTGCCAAGACCTTTACAAGGGACTTAGAGAGTCAGAGCCATTTTCATAATGATATTAAAGTAGTGTTTGCCCTTTACACTCTCAATTTCTTAGGAGCATACAGTGGAATTTTCTAGAGGCCACATGACATCTGACATGTGATATCACAACAGACTGAGCAAAAAAGCAAATATAAGAACTCAGTTGTCTTCTCTCAAGCCAGATATTAGAGATTTGCAAAAACGGTAGAGCAATGAGACTCTGATCCTTGCATTTTTTAGTTTTTGAAAAGAGTTCTTTTCTTTTTTGTCGGAAGCCAGCTCACGTTTAATTGTGACATCTTCAAAATTGGACAAGTGTTTTGACATCTGCTCCCCTCCTCATATTTAATCTCTTTAACATGATAGGAAAACACCAACCAATTACAGGCTTAATGGGTTTAATAAGTTAACCCCCTCGGTTCTTATTTGCAGAACCCAATTTTCCTTTGAAATACCAGACAGACCCGGCAGTGGCCAGCAGTACACTTCAGGCCTTCAGAGTTCCAAGTTCAGGTTCTCTGAGCATTCAGTGCTACAGGGGCACTTGTCCAGAACTGGCCCCTCCCTTTAGCTGGGGAACTTTAAAGGTACCAGTGAAAAAAGCTTTTTCCGAAAAAAGCTTTTTCCCCTTCAAGGGGAAGAAAGAAAATCATTCCTCAAAACCCAGCAGATCTGGCTGTGAGGTCTTTCCTCCCGTCCCATCTCTTCAGGCTTGTTTTTTTGCCATGGAGCAAGAGAGACCCAAATCTAACCTGAGTCATAAGGAACGGTAGACATTGATGGCTATAAAGGGAGTGATAGGGAGAAAGTAAGATACTCCTTTACCTCCACATCCAATATATGTGCTTCACAGAAAAACAACAGCAACAACAAAAAACAGGTCCACAAAATACAACAGCTACAATTATAAAATCACTTCAACTGAGGGTGGTGGAAGACATGACGGGGAGCTGGGAGGGCTGGCCAATGGCATAGGGACAAAAATAATATTCTAATCAATCCAAGCATGGGGGCTAGAAAGTGCTAGAAAAGAGCTACAGAAAAACCTGTGGTCCATTCAGACTCACCAGTGTTAAAACACACTGGTGTCAGGAAGATTCTGCCTTAAGCACAACAGAGACAACAATCCCAATTCCTCAGAGAGAGGAGAATGCACAGAGGGCTCTTGGCAGAGCAGGTCCTGCCTTCCCTGGCAAAGGAAGGGACAAGGGAAAGAGCTCCTACAGCCTCTTTCCAATCTCACCCATCCCCTCTGGATGGAAGGTGGCTCAGTGGCCTGGAGTAGACTTCAGCTTGGCAGGAGACGGATGGGATGAAGGGAATTTCTCTGCACAGGTTGAGCTCCTCAAGGCGGACTGCTGGTAGACCATCTTGTTGAAAAGTCTGTTGCTTAAGAAAACTTCCAAGAAGAGGTGCAGCTGGAAAAGGTAGGCTTTGCCACGGGTCTTTGCTTCCTTGGTGCTGAGAAGGAGTAGAGGAAAGAGAATGGGGAAGAGGCAGCCACTGGTTATGTACGAGGACCAAACTGCTGTGAGGAAAGCCAAGGAGAAGCCAAATCCAAAGTAGTAAGGCCGGTTCCTTTCTGTGTTTGACCACCGCTGGTGTGTTTCAATCCTTTTATTGAACCAACGATATTCAAAGCAGTCCAGCGGGTAGAGAAGGGACATATGCGGAAGACTAACCAGCAAGGTGGTCGGGAAAGAGACTCACAGACATCCCCTGGATGGGGAAAAGAGTGGGCAGCAAAAGGTTGAAGAGCATGTCAGCAATTCTTTTGCTGAACTAGGGAGTGAGGCAGCCTTCCTCCCCGATACCTCACATGCCAGGTCAGCTATGTCTTGAAACCAAATGGTATCTATAGCTTTGCTAAGTGCGAACAGAGGGGGCACCCAAAGAGCGCCGAGAATGGACGGAAGGAGGAATTCCCGCCCCGACCAAACATCTCCCTGTCATGAGGGATCACCAATCATTTGGGCGGTCACTGACTGTAGTACGGAAAGAAACACTCAATAAAAAAGAGGAGCCTTAGCCAGAATATTGTACCATTCCCAGAGCAGCGCTGGGAAACTCTAGCAACCATACGTGGCTCACTCTCTTGCTGCCTTTCTATACTCCGGGCTCTCCTCCGCGCCAGCACCCTGCTTGCCCTCCTTCCACGCTGCTCCTCTCTCTTGTGCTGAATCCGAGCCTCTTGTTCTAAGATGCTACAAATTCCTCAGACGGAGTCTGATCTGGCAAGATCCTGGAGAAAGGTTTGACCCTGTCAGCCATCTCTTCACCACCCAAACTACCAACTACACAGAGGAGAGAGAAGAGGCTCAAAAATCTCATCATTAAGGATCCGGCCCCTCACCCGCCACGGGCCCACTCGGTTCCCCTTGGACCTTCTGTGACCAGCCGCACTGCGCATGGCCGGGCCGCACCCGGGAGGCGGGGGTGGGGGGGGGCCACTGGGCAAAAACAGTTCTTTTCATAAAAATTGTATTATGTTGGGACACCTGGGTGGCTCAGTTGGTTAAGCGGCTGCCTTCAGCTCAGGTCATGATCCCAGCGTCCTGGGATCGAGTCCCGCATCGGGCTCCTTGCTCGGCAGGGAACCTGCTTCTCCCTCTGCCTCTGCCTGCCTCTCTGTCTGCCTGTGCTCGCGCTCTCTCTCTCTCTAACTAATAAATAAATAAAATCTTTAAAAAAAAAATTGTATTATGTTAACACAAGCATGTTTATTATTGTTATTCCTAAATGGATCCATAAAGTATTTTTGAATTTTTCATCTTGGATTTCGAATGTAGCAAATAGTCCTAGACATATCAACGCAAATCAACAAGAGCTCTTTGGTGTCCCCATTTATTTTTTAAGAGTGTGAAGAGGTCCTGAAGCCGGAAAGTTTGAGAACCACTTCACTAAAGGATTTGAAAAGCGGGGCAATGTTTTTTTTTTTTTCCCCTCCCCCCAGCACTAGAAATAATGGATATAATAAATCCAAATCCTTGTCTTCAGTTCAAATCAGTCAGACATGGCAAAGAAGGGTATTTGAAAGGGAAGCAGAAAAAGACCACACAGAAAAGGTATGATCCGCAAGCTCAGATCATATCACCTTCACTCAAGGTAAAAGGTGGGTCCTTGAATCATGAGCAGTGCTGTCTGGAAAAGCCTGATTTCTCATAGTTCTGGTGGAGTTGGGAATGATGCCACATCAGAAAGCAGGTTGATGGCCTCCTTCTGCCTGGTCCAGTCCTTCTGCTGGGTGTCACGGGTCATCAGATCCAAACCCCCTTGCTGTTTTAAAAATTAATAATAATAATACTAGCTCTGTTTGCTGGGGAGCTCTCTGACCTGTGGAGGGGGTACAGCAAAGTTGACTCTGCAGGTCAAGTGGAAACCGTGTGCCTCATCGCACGGGGTCAGGCTGAGCTCCCAGCTGATACCTTGGGCCCTGGTCTGGGGCCCGTAGGGTCTGGACCAGCCAGGGCTCTCTGCTTTCAGCTCGGTGGGTGGGTCGGAGGTTCCCAAACCTCTTTAGTCCTCTGCCCATGGGTCTTGTTCCAGGCCCTTCCGAGGCAAGCCTCTGTTAGAGAAATGAGACAAGCGTCCAGTTGAGATCTCAGAAAATCCCTCAAGAAACGTAAAAGGGATCAACAGCCTACATTTTACTAGGATTTTTGTATTTCACATATGCTAACAAATTATTCACGTTGACGGTTCGGAAAAACAAAATGAAGGCGTTTTTTAGGTATCGTGCACATCTGCTCAGGGATTAACCAATTCAGGAAACGATTCACAGAATGGCGAATGGACACAGGGTGAGTCATTTGGTTAGCGAAGTAATTAGTTGCTGTATTTGTTTTACCTTCTCAAAAGAGTGTAAGGTGGCTTATAAAAATACACAACAGGGACGCCTGGGTGGCTCAGTTGGTTAAGCGGCTGCCTTCAGCTCAGGTCATGATCCCAGCGTCCTGGAATCGAGTCCCACATCGGGCTCCTTGCTCGGCAGGGAGCCTGCTTCTGCCTCTGCCTGCCCCTCCGTCTGCCTGTGCTCACTTGCTCTCTCTCTAACAAATAAATAAAATCTTAAAAAAAAAAATACACAACAAAATGTTTGAAATAGAGGAAGTTGAGCAGATGACTCTTCAAATACCCCGAACTCTCAGACTGAATGAAAAGAAGGGAAAAGGAAACCTGGGGGGGTTCCAATGGAGGAAGGTGTTTAGCTCCAACAACATCACCAGCACTTCTGTGGGATCCTAAACTCGGACCCAGAAACTTTTGTAAAAATGGAAAAAAGAGTTAACTTATAATAAGGGAACATATGCCCACATGTGACTAAGATTTCTGTTGAAGTCTTGATAGTACAGTTTTGCAAAAATACCTCCATAGCCTTGAAATCTTAATTTTAAATGTAAAAAAAAGGGGGGAGGACTTATATCTCAAATAAATGAATAAATGAAGCAATCAGACCCAGGGGTCAGCTATGTCAGAAAATGAGAGAAAATTGGAAGGAAGGTCAGTGTATGAACCATCTATAGATGGAAGGCTACAGTTTCACCTTGAGCTCTCTAGCATCCAGCACTGGGAAATGAAACCAAATATTCCTTGAGGTTCATTAGGTAAAAGCAGACCATCCTCAAGGCAAGGAGGCAGAATAGGGGGCAAGGAGGTTCAGCTGCTTAACGTGAAGACTTTTTTTTGCCGTATTAACTGAAGAGCCTTTGCGAGGTGATTTTAACAACTTAGTAAATTTAGTAAAGTCCGAAAGTAATTATCCAGCCAACTAGTGGTCATCAGATTTGAGTAAACAGTTTCCCCCCTACTTTCTCCCTGGCAATATTAGTAATGTTAGCTGCCTACATCTAAATGGAATCTGGGAAAAAGGAAAAGCCTCTGAGAAAAGGAATATAAACTACTCAAGTGAAAGGCATTATTAGAACTAATATTAGAAACTTGAGAGCCAGGAAGATTTGAGTCAAAGTTTGGCCCTGACTTGTTGGCTGTGCCATCCTGGGTATGTTACTGAAACTCTCTGAGTTTTTGCTTCATCATCTGTAAAATGGAAACTAGAACAGTACCTACCTCATAGGGCTGCTTTGAGGATTAAATAAAATAATGCACATAAAACATTTAACTAAGTGCCTTGTCTATGATAAGCATTCAGTAAACATCAGACCACGATTCAAGGAACTTCTGCTACACAGACTCATTAAATCCTCACCATAACCTTGTGGAATAGGAGGGTATTTATTATTACTTTATTCTGTGGACAGACAGAGATCTAGTTTGCCTAACACAGACAGAACCATTTGGTGAAAAGAAGGGTTACCTACATGATCTAAATAAATGAGCTGCTCTGGAGGCCCTGTGAGTCTATCTATCATTAGATATTTCTTCCTTTGCATTAATCTCTTTCAGTGTGAATAATAACCCGTGAGTGGTGGCACTTTATGAGTTTACGGTTTTACAGGGGAGGGCAGATGTGGGATGCTCACCACATACATAAGACATGACTAGAATGCAGTAACTTGTTTTGCTTTCGTTGTATCCATTTTTATAGTTAACTTCTATTGGTGACAAGGACACTGGTTGTTTATTTATGGTGATAACATACAATTTCTTTTTTAAATAGAGATACTTGAGTTTTACAGGTGATTGACTTAAAGAAGAACATTAAGTTTTAAAAATGCAGTTGGTGAATGGATATGGCAAGAATCGTGGTGGCCATGTCCATATATCTGCAGCTTGGAAATTGCAACAGGATAGGGTAAACTACATACTTGTGGACGTTCTCATGTAATCTTCTCTGCTGTGGCCTCAGCTTATGGTCCTAGTGTCATTCTTCAACATTCCAAAAACTCTAGTCACGTGGAAGTACTTGCCCTTTCCTCTTTGGGGGATTTATTTATTTATCTATCTATCTCTCTAGAAGCTAGTTCCGCTCATTGGCATTCTCTTCCCTTCCTCACCTCCTTGAAAACTAAATTTCTTCAATTCCACTCTGGAAAACCTTTCCAGGTGCCACTTGCGACAGTGCCCCTGAGCCACTCTCACCATGCTAAGCAGAGTGGAGCTGTCACCCATTCATGCTTCTAATTCAGAGGACCACCCAGAGTATGACACCTTCCAGGGTCTCTGTTCTGTGTAAATAAGGTATAGCCTTCATTTGTTAAATGTGGGTTTTTAAAATATTTATTTCAAGCTTATAATTGTGTTATTCAAGCCTTCTGTCTTTTCCAAATTGTGTGCTCTTTATCTACTAGTATATAAAAATCTTCAACTATTATGATGAATTTGTAAATTTCTCCTTATAATTTAACATGTTTGCTTTCTATGTTTCCATAGCATGTTATTCAGTGCCTACAAGGTCACAATTATGGCACCTTTTTGGTTGGTTATGACCACGTCCTGGTCATGACCACGTATTCATCAGTAGCTAGATGTTGAATCAAGGTCAGAATGTGATAAAAAGTAGTACTCTAAAAGAGGTTCAGAGAAGCCTGGGGTCACAGGAGAAAGAGAATACATCTGATGGTGGTAAGGCTCTGTTCCCTTTAGAAGTTATAAGCCAAAGATGAGGCCACCCAGCTTTCCAAGGATCTAGGGAGATAAAAAAACAATAAAAAGAAAAGGTATTGGCTCTGCAGTATATAAAAAAAACCCTGTAAAACCAAAATTAATCAGTATTTATTATCTTCAGTAACAGTAAAATTTAATGTTCATAAATTTTATTATGGATTGAAAACAATCTTAGGTTAACTTAGGATAATCAATGATTCGCCAAGAAATCACAGCCAATTAATTATAAGTTAAAGAAAAAACTTTATTATTTATTAAATTATAAATAATGTGATACACTAAGTTATATTTTTAAATTCTACAGCAAGAATATTTTGCTTAATGTGCATCTTACTATCTTTGATGTAAAAGAGGTGGAAAAGTACATGGGACTAAGAAAGTCTTAAAATGATTCAAGTTAAGGGGATCTTAGAGCTGTCTTGTAAGAGAGGCATTTAAGTGGGTCCCTAAAGAATGAGCAAGTTTTTCACCAAAGCTGTGACAGAGGAAGAGGGCATTTTGCACAGAGACAATAGTGGAAAGGCCAAAATGCCCACAAAGATTTGGAGGACAGAGAGAAACTAGGTTGGGGTAGAGCGGATAGAGGCTGAAACCCTGCCACGACGGCCGTCCTCGACTGCCCTGGCTGGAGGTTGACAAATCACCTTTTGAAATGGGAGCCACAAAGGACAACTCCAGAGTTTGCAAATGCCTCCCAGGGTCATTACTCACTAGAAACACACTCTAAGGTTTCTCTTCCCAAAGTGAATTCATTTTCATTTCGGTCTGGGCCATCTGGCTTCCGACAAGGCATGCAGTAGAGAGAACTAAAGAGGCCAAGAGGCCAAAATATGCAACTGCTCCCTGCTCCCTTGCCTGCCTGGGCTGCCCCCTAACCTGTGTACCTCCATCCATTAACACACAATTAATCCCCTGGCTTTTTCAAAGCCTGGACCTCCCACCTCTCCCTCCCATTGGCAATTAAATCCCTGCCAGTTAGGAAGCCAGAGAGAACAGGTGTGTTTCACACTCGGTTTCACTTTCCTTCAAGGTGCCAGACGGGCAGTCCCAAAGACCACAGACCTCTTTGTTCATTTAACAGCATCAGTTGGTAGCCAGACAGTCTCGGCCTGTTGGTAGCCGCAGGTGTGACCAGGAAGGGCAGGGAAGCCTCACTGCTTCCGCTAATTCCTCTACTTCAAGGCTTGGCATATTGACGGGGGCCCCACCTGGATAGGTGGCATCCTGAGGACACTGCCCTGCCCTAGGAATCCATTCATTCATTCAGTCATCCAGTGAGTCAGTCAGCACCATTCACTGAGCCAGGATGAGCCAGCCACTAGGCTACGATGAGAGAGATTCAGTGTGGTTAGGAAGAAACGGTCCAGCCATTAAGGAGATTATAGACCAGTAAGGAGATGCAGACACAATTTAATATAACACAGGAAATGTAGCAATAAAGACACTTATTTGAAGTTTATTTATATATTGGTTGCACTTAGGCATAAATGTATATAATGCTTATTATGCATCAAGTGCTGTTCTAAACCCTCAACAAATATTAGCTCATTCAATTCATGCAAAAACCCTAGCTGGTGCCTAGGTATTAGCACTATCCTGATTTTACAAATGTGGAAACAGAGGTTTTCACAGTTTGGGGAACTTGCCCGAGTTTAACCAACTCATACATCAGAGTACTGGGATTTGAAGTCAGACAGTTCAGCTCCCAAGCCCATGGTCCTGACCACACTTCTGTGATGCAGAGAGCCAGAAAAGTGATTCCAAAAGTGGAAATGGTATGCCGGTCAGCAGTAACATAGCAAGGCTAACAGCAGGGCTGTGTGCTAGGGGATTGATGTAGGATGTTTCACTTCGTTCTCCTAATTCTGTGAACTATTGTTTCAGCCCATTGTATAGATCAGGAGAGTAAGGCTTGGGCAAGATCAGAAACCTGCCCCTGGTTCAGAGCTACACAGTGATAGAACTGAGCTTTGGATCAGGCAACCAGACTCCAGCCTCCAAAGTCTTGACTGGCATAGAGGCCTGAGAGAGACACATTTGGGGTGGAGGCTGCTTGGCAGCCCGTAAATGTCACCATGGAAGAAAGAGTGTGTCTCTGCTTTCCTGATGCATTGCACTCAATGAGCTCTAGTCCCAGATCCCCGCTCTGTTCATTCCTCTAAGTGAAAGCACATACCGGTTCCCAGGATTTCTGGAGCTTGAACAGAAAGCTGCTCATGGACATAAATTCTCTGGAGCCCAGACCTCAGGTAGCCCCCTTGTATCCCTTAACCCAACCCCAGATGGTCACCATTCACCAAAAGTAAACCAATCAAGGCTATCTTGGCTGCAGGAGTAAGTGAGGGGTAGAGATTGAACGTGGCTCTGATTGAGGCTCAGTGGCATGAGCCCAAGGGTGGAGAAGCCTTTTAGCAACCTTCTGTCCTTAAAGGGGCACAGTTTTCTAACCCATACAAAGACACCATGTGTGCTGCCATTTTGCAGGATGCAGACATGTCTTTGATTGTTAAGACCGGGATATGACCAGAAGCTGCTCTAGGGAGTTGAGATAATAAGCCAATGTTTCCTGACAACTTCTCTGGCCTTAGTTGACCTCCTACCCCAAGCCAGCTAATCCCAGCTTCATTTCAGGTTTGGGTTTCATTGTTCATCTGGCAGAGGATAATGCCCAAAGAGGAGTGGCTAAGCTCCAAGAAGGGAGGCTTTATCGGGAGTCATCCTTGGTAGACATCTGAGGACGCAGCCCTGCACCCCTTAGGAATGATAAACTAGGGGCTCCTAACTAAAGTGGGAAGGACTGCTTGGAAAAAATATAGAGGGGACAAGGGTCTGGGGTGGCCATCAAGTCTCCCTAAGAGTCTTTGAGGTTGTGAGCAGAAAAAAAAAAAAATCATACAAGCAGCTGAGTATTGTGGAGGAATGACAGATCTCAACCCTCTCAGAATCTCAGAATACCGGAATACCAGAGATGGGGGTGGGGCTTATAAACAACACACATTTATTTTTCACCATCTGGAGGCTGGGCAGTCCAAGATAAAGGCACTGGCAGATTCAGTGTCTGGTGAGAGCCTGCTTCATGGCTAATAGAGAGCTGTCTTCTCTCTGTGCCCTCACGTGGCAGAAGGGAACAAGAGAGATCTTTCTAGAACCTCTTTGATAAGAGCACTAATCCCATGCATGAGGGCTTGATCTGATCACCTCCCAAGGGCCCCACCTCCTAATAACAACATACTGGGGATTTGTCTTCAACATATGAATTTATGAGGAATAGGGGAGACACATATTCCAGTCTACAGAATACCCAAAGTCTGTATTAATACAAATATCCTATAACTCCTCCTTTATTATCTTGAAATGAAATATATCACTAACATATCCACCTGAACACATACCTAAAATCAATATTCTAACTTTAATGTAAAAGAGAGAGATGAAAGAAATTTATAATAAACTAGTATATGTTTCAGTCCACAAATGCTTAGGCACAACACACCAAGATGTCATGAAATCAGCAGGTGCTTGTATCTTTACACAGAAGCGCTATGGATGCAGGATCACAAATGCTGGCAAATACTCAGCCGAGTTGTGTTTTGGCTACTTGTATACCATGGAGGGTACATCAATGACATGATTTTTGAAAAATGGTGAGCAATTCACGGTAAAGTTCCCAAACAGTCGAAGTACGATCACCCCTCGCGTCACATGACCATTACGTTCCTGAAACAACGGGCATATATTAAAGTGAGGCCCAAGTGTTCTGTGTTTCCACGTCCAACCAACCTAGTTTGGGGACTCATAAGTAGAAAGAGTTTTTTCCACCCACCTGCATGTCTAGAGTGAGATTCTGTGGGACTGTCCTATGCCTTGACTGTAGCTTTCCCTCCATCATGATGACAACTAAAGATAGGTCACAAATGTCAAGATCTTTCCTAGGGCAGGTACCATCCTTGCACTGAAACAGGGCTATAGAATTTCCTGTGGAAACCGAATAAAACCTCCAAGAGACCAGTCTGCACATACTCATTTACTCATTCAACAAACATTTACCAAAACTCATCTTGAGTAAAAGCTATTTATTTAGCAAATATTTACTGAGCATATGCTAAGAGCTAGGGATTATCAATATGCGTAAGGCTGGTTTCTTCTTCTCAAGGCTCTTGTAGTCTAAGATTCAAGATAAGTTCAAATATAACATTGGTACAGGGTAAGAAACGTAATATTGGGTCTCTGACCCTCACGTTCTCTTTCCCTTCCTGGCACCCAGTTCCTAAAACCCTTGGGATCTCCTGAGTGACAGTGTCTTTTTGCATGCTCATGAAGGGCAGCAGCTAGGGGACAGCCTCAGGGTGGAGGCTGGTCACCAGACACAAACCTGGATCTTTCAGGCCTACCCCCAACCTCTGGGGAGGGGAAAAGGGCTGGAGATTGAGTTCATTCACCCAAGGCCAATGATTAAATCAGTCATATTTATGTAATAGAACCTCCATTCAAACCACGAACAATGAGATTCAGAGAGCTTCTGGCTTGGGGACCAGGTGAAGGTGTTAGGTGGGTGGCACCCCCAGAGAAGGCATGGAAGCTCTGTGGCCCCTCCCCACACCTTGCCTCATGCCTCTCTTCCAAATGGTTGTTCCCGGGTCTTCTTTTATAACACACGTGTAATCTAGTAATGTTCTTCTTGAGTTCTGTGAGCCATTCTAGCAAATCATCAACCCTAAGGAGGAGGTCATGGGAACCCTGGCTACAGTCAGTCAGAAACACAGGTGACAACCTGGACATGCAGTTGACATTTGAAGCCTTGTGGGACTGAGCCCTTGACCTGCAGCATCTGTGCTCTCCTGGCAGTTAGTGTCAGGTATGATGTCCATTAAGTGTCCTCCAAGAATCGGAGAATTGCTTGGTGTGAAAAAACCCACACATCTGGTATCTCAAGGAGTATGTGTAGAGAGGCAGGGAAGAAATAGTAGTTTAATTAAACATTAAAATAATAAATTACTCTAAAAATGAAGCCATGGAAAAGCACCAGATAAATTGACAAAGACGTGCTTGATTGATCCTTGCTATTGTGCTGTATAAAAACCCTATAGGTCCTAGCTTCAGAATGCCAGAGTCCCCCCAGTCTCCCACCGTGTCCCAAGGAAGGAGACTTCTGATATGTGTATAGACTTACATATCTTTCCTATGCTTGAAGTCTTCCTCGGCATCGCGTCCAAGGAAGCCAAAACCAGAATCTCACAGCTACAAAGTTGTGACCTAGCTGCCCTGGAGGGGACAGGAAAGCAGAGGCTCAAGAGGAGGAAAACTATTCTGCCTTGCATCTTGGGAGGCTTGGGATGGAAGAGTGGGACAGAACGAATATGGACTAATACAGCAAGAAAAGCTTCGGCTCCCCTAAGAAGCCAGTGCACATACCTCGGCCACTCCTGGATGGAGCTGACCACTCGTCCTTCTGTCACCCAGTTCCTGGAGCACTGCCTGAATACTTCGTTATGCTTCTTTCATAAAAGCAAATTATACACAGAGCAAATTATGAGGCATTTGGAGGCTCTGTGGTTTTTTAAAAAATTATTATTATTTTAACTGCAGAACCTGGTAGAAACTTGCAAGGTATGCAGCAGGTTCAACAGATTTTTGTTAAATAAATAGAAGGAAGGAATGGAGAGAGGGAAGGCACAGGGTGGGGGAGGGGAGAGATGGAGCACTTTTCTCTGTAGCCTCCGGGCCTCAGTCTCCTTAGATATCCACCCTAAGGTGGCAAAAAGAGAAATCCTGCCAGCAGCAGTCTGAGAATGAATGAAATCAGAGGCGAGAGGAAGGGGAGAGGACAATTGATGAATGGTTGATTATAGGTAGATAGATAGCCATTCACTAGCTCCCATTGTTTGAGATCCTCGACATAATCTCTCATTCTGCAATTAGAAGAGTTTAAAATGCATTTTTGAATGAAAACACACACACACACACACACACACACATACACACACACACACACACACGTTGACCTGATGAGTTTTAGGCAAAGTAAATGATGATAGTAGATTCTTATTCTGGAAGATTTATGGAACAGTCTATTCTATTTGATAGGAGAGGATGCTTCCGGAGAGGAAAATATTGTCCAGAAAGGACCCAGTGGTTTCCGCCCCTCTGTCCCCCTCAGCTAAACTGTGCCCGGTGTGTCTTCCCTGCACACACAGGTGCTGGCTCCCAGCATGGCTGGTCATGCCGTGCCACCCGAAGGGCCCCTGCTACATGCTCGTCCCTGTGGGCTTCTGCTCCCAGCAGATAATAAACAGTTCACAAGGCATTTTTAAGCAGTTGCTTAAAAAGACGGCGTTGCGTGACCCTGGGAAGGCTGCGTAAACCCCAGCATGTAGGAATCTCGAGATAAGCTTTCCATTTTACTGAGCACTGCTCAAGCGCTTCCTCGAATATTGTGTTTGAGCCCTGTAATTAAAGGGGGAAGACGAGGACGGTCAGAGGTTCCTAGAAGAATTGTGAGGATATTAACGGGTTGGAAACAATAAAGCTTTACGACAAAAAAGTTTGAAAGAACTGGGATTATTCCGACTCAAGGACAGAAGGTCAAGGAGCAGAGTAGCAATAATCCTCAAACACATGCATTCTGGTGTCAGGGAACAGGGCTAATTCCTCTCTGATAAAACAACCGTCAGGGCCTGGCTGCTCTCTCTGCTGGGACTTGTTAGCAAATGAGACAGAATTCTGCAAAATGAAAGAGCCGAGAGGTCAGTCTGCCGGGATTGCGTGACCGGCAGGGGCGTACTCATGTCCCCCCTGCACGGCCAGAGGGACCCAGTGTCCTCAGGAAGCCTGGGAGGAGGTCCAATTCTTTCTCGACAGTGTAAACTCCCAATATTATTACTGAAAACCTTAGTGTGAGCCTAAGAAATATTCCCTGCCAGGTTTATTTACCCATGAAACAAAAGTTTATTATTTTTCCTATTGTAAAAGGAATGCACACTCTTTAAGGAAACCAGTTGCTTCCTAAATAAAAGCAAATTCAGATCTTCAGAGTTGCCCGTGGATGGAGGACTATGCGTGCGTGTGAGTGTGTTTGTGCCCGTGTGCATGTGTGTGTGACATGTTGAAGAGGTGGAGACAGTAGGGAGTGGCTGGGTAACTAGGACATTAAAATAAGGCTTTACCAAGATCCTAGGATCATCAGGAAACTTGACAAAAACACAATGCCCCCAGTTTCCTATCTTCAGCCTAGGCACCCAGGCAGAGGGGCCCTTGCACCCGGATCCCACTGCAGCTATCTGCAGTAAGGAAGGCAGCTAGCTCCTCTAACAACATCGAGCCTCCATCCCACGGGGTGGCCTCGGAGGGACAATCTCAGGATGGGAGTGAGCCAACGTCTTCTCGAACACTCCCACCATTTCCCGCCACCATAGAGACCCTGGATGCAATTCTATTTGGGAAGTAGGCAAATATCAAAACCACTGAGGAGTAAGTATAGGAAGTGGGGAGCCTTCCCGAGTTTACCATACAAAGCCATTCGTAGCTGCATATTTCTTTATATTTATTCAATATTTCTACTTTGTTTTACAATAATCTGATGCTCTGCAACTCTTTTCACCTGTTTTAGTGAAGTTAAACTAATTAAAATGGTACGTATGGTATTAGAGCTCTTTTTATAACTATGCATGTATATGCATACTTACATTAAAGAGACTAGGGGAGGGGCGCCTGGGTGGCTCAGTTAGTTAAAAGTCCACGGAAGCTCAGGTCATGATCCTAGGATCCTGGGGATCCTGGGATCGAGCCCCACATCAGGTTCCCTGCTCAGTGGGAAGCCTGCTTGTCCTTTTCCCTCTGCCCTTCCCCACTGCTTGTGCTTGCGCTGTCTCTCAAGTAAATAAATAAAACCTTTAAAAAATAAAGACTAGGGGAATTCAACCAAAATATAACTAGGGTCATCTATAGATATGGGATTACAAACTATTTTATTTTTGAAATTACTATGGGTTTTCTCCACAATTAATACATTCCCCTTTTAGAAGCAAAGAAGAAAGAAGAGAAATATGTTATGGCACAATTATAAGAAAAAGAGTATCCAATATTATTATGAACTCCGTGACCACACCATTTCTAATGGCTCTTTGGCCGAGGGTGTGGTTGATATTTCATTTAATTATATTCCTCTCAGTTCTTGCTGAACTGAGGTTGTCTCAAATAAAAGGACATAATCTCAATAGCACCATTTCCTTCAGGTAGACCCCCAGAGCTGAAGCTCCCAGTTTAAATGGTATGAATGCAGATAAACTCCTAGCAAGTTTTTGACAGCCTGCTCTCCCTGCTGACAGGCTCTGGGTCTGATGTGTCCATCTTTAGCTCTCATATTTATCTCTCTCTCTTTTTTTTAATCTCCTGCTGGATTTTGGACTCACATGCTCTCATTGTCCCCATCTTCCTGCAGTATTATTGATCACTGTGCCCTTTCCTGTCCCATTTCTCTTCCTATTTCCCTTGCAGATGCCTTAAGGCAGCCGGTGTTGGGAGTTTTCCATGGGCATGCTTCCTTCCCGCTCCTGCCGATGAGACGACACTATTATTAGCTCCCAGACCTCCATTTCCGTCTTCTTGAAATTTAGGACACAAGAAAGCAGTAACAAGCATGCTAAAGTGTCAGGACCATGGCATCTGCCCTGAGGAGTTGTCACAAATAATAAATGCTTACTCTGCCAACACCATGAATAGCCTTAAAAAAAAAAATGAATAAACCTAAGGTCATTTACACACTTTTGATGATATTTCTTTGATGCCGTGAATATAGCGGATTGTTTTCGCTGCCTATCCAGAAAGGCAACCATGAAAGACGATGGGTTATTTTTAAGTTTCTCCCTTGCATGTGATTTACGCACTCCTTACACACTATTATATACATTATAGACGTAAAGACTCTACTTCTGGCCTTCACTTACCGCCTGAACACATAAGCCACACTGTTCCAATATAAATGTAAGCGTGAGGGCCTGGGCTGACACAGATTTCTCACTGCTGAACGTTCATGATCTAGGCCAGGGGTCTAGCAGTTGTGCTGTTGTTCGTTTCATGTACCAACACCCATGCTTTGCATTTCCCATCTTTATCTCACAATCTGTGTGTGGCTTAATTACTTTCCTCACACTCATGGAGTTTCAGAACTATAAACGGAGGTGAAATTCACAGGCCACGAAATTAAGCATTTTTAAAACGAACAGTTTGGTGGCATTTAGTACATTCACAATATCACGCTATTCCTACCCCAAAATATTTCCACCACCCCAAAAGGAAACCACATACTTATTCATTAGTTATTCTACCTTATCCTCTTCCCCAAGCTCCCGGAGACTCCTAATCTGCGTTCTGTCGCTATGGATTTGCCTATTTTGGGTACTTGATATAAATGAAATCACGTAATGTGTGACCTTTTGGATCATGCTTCTCTCACTTAATGGAATGTTTTCAAGGCTCATGCGTGTTGTAGTATATATTAGTACTTCTTTCCTTTTCTGGCTGAATAATATTCCATTGTATACACATACCCTTATTTGTTGTTAGGGATGAATACCCCTTGGTAGACATTTGGGTTGCTTCCATCTTTTGGCCTTTGTGAATAACGCTTTATGAACATATATGTGTATGTATGTGAGTCCCTGCTTCTTTTTTTTTTTTTTTTAAGATTTATCTATTTATTTTAGAGAGAGAGAGTATGAGTGGGGAGAGGGGCAAAGGCAGAGAGAGAGAATCTCAAGCAGACTCCCCACAGCATGTGGATGGAGCTCATGATCCCGAGATCATGACCTGAGCGGAAATCGAGTCATCCACCTAACAGACCGAAACACCCAGGTGCCCTGTGAGTATCTGTTTTTAATTCTTTTGGCTGTATACCTAGGAATGAATTTGCTGGATCATATGATAGTCTCTGTCTAACCTTTTGAGTGTCTGCCAAGCTGTTGTCCACTTTACATTCCTACCAGCAAATGTACAACTGTTCCAATTTCTCCACATTTTCACTAACTCTTGCTTTCCTTTTAAAAGTTATTGTTATAACCATCCTAGTAGGCATGAAGTGGTATCCCATTGTGGTTTTGATTTGCATTTCCTTAATGGAAAATCATATTTAGTATCTTTTTGTGTGCTTATTGGCTAACTGTGTATCTTCTTTAGAGAAATGGCTGTTCAAGTTTTTCACCCATTCTTGAAGTGGATTGTTTATTTATTTGTTGTTGAATTCTAATAGCTTTTTACATATTCTGGATACTAAACTTTTACCAAATGTGGATTTGTAAACACTGTCTTCCATTCTGTGTTCTTCCCCTCTCTTGATAATGTCCTTCAATGAACAAAAGTTATTAATTTTAATGAAGTCCAATCTATTCGGCTGTTGCTTGTACTTTTGGTGACATACCTCAAAAACCCTTGCAAATCCAAGCTCATGAACACTTATTCTTATGTTTTCTTCTAAGAGTTTTGTGGTTTTACCTCTTATATTTAGATGATTAATCCATTTTGAGTAAGCTTGTTTTTAAGTAGTCTCTACACACAATGTAGGGCTCAAACCCACAGCCCTAAGAGCAAGAGTTGTGTTCTCCACCAACTGAGCTAGCCAGGTAGCCCATTTTGAGTAAACTTTTATATGCAGTGTCAGTAGGGACCCCAACTTCATTCTTTTTCATATCAAGCCTCTTTTAAGTCATTTGATCCAAATACCTCATTTTACAAATAAGAAAACAGACTTGGAGAGGTAAAGGGACAAAGCAAGTTTGTGACTAGCGCTCCCAAAGCTTGACCCCAGTCACCACATCACACTGACTCCTTAAGTGCTTTTACTCTTTGTTTTTACTTTCTTTACTGTACTGCTTTTTCTGCTCTGGGCCAGAGGCTTTTGCCAGGTTCATAGAACAAAAAGTAGTGATCATGGGATCTTTGGAGCAATTTCCCCATTAGATTTCCCGAGCATGAAAATGTGTAACCAATTCTAAAGGTAATCTTATAAAGGGAATGTTCAGACCAGCCCATCAACCCTGTGGTACCTAAGTCTAAATATTATCTTTCAGAGGCATCATATGTGCATCAACTTTTAATGTTGTATATCCCTGAATCAAATGGTAAATGGCTTATCTCTTCTGTAATTAATCATGAACAAGCGTGAATTAAATTGTCCCTAATAAAGTTCTCATGTAGATTTGGATACATGCAACTAAGTAAAAGCTATTGGAGAAAATATGGATTCTTTTGACAGGGGAAGACCCCTAGAACCTTACACAAGACCTTTACTCTGAGAAGACATCTCTTGGGCCCCAGTTATGGTCCTCTTGGCCCACTTTTTACTCCAGTCATTGTTGAGGTAACCTGCTTCCCATGGGTGTAACCTGACAGCACTTTGGCTCAACTGTGCTGGGCACACCTGCTCTCTTTCCCGAGACATTGCTGATAGTGGTACAGGAGGCCTGCGGGCATCTCCTTGGTATTCCAGAAGCACAAATCTGGAAGTGCAAGAGAATTGAAACCCCAAGGGGCAAACACTGACCAAAGCAGTCAGTGTTGAGGAGGGTGTAGAGCCAAGAGATAAATGCTTTCCTTTTCTATCCCTTGAGTGAACACATCTGAAGCACAGTCTCTGTGACTCTTCAGAGGGTCCCAGTGGAACTCAGGTCCAGCTGCCCACAGTGAGGGCCAGCTCAATAACACATCTTTGTGTTGTCTTTCCTCTCACTGTGCCATTATTTCCAGTCTCCCACTCCTATTTCCTGAGATCATTTCCCAAAACAAACTCTCTGCATGAGAGCCCTTGTCTCAAACGGGTCTTTCTTTCTTTCTTCCAGTTGTATTTATCTATTTGAGAGAGAGATAGAGATAGCTAGAGAGAGCATGAGTGGGGAAGAGAGGGAGAAGCAGGCTCACCGTGCGCAGGAAGCCCAAATGGGGCTCAATCCCAGGACTCCAAGATCATGACCTGAGCCCAAGGCAGATGCCTGGGCCACTGAGCCACCCAGGGGCCCCCAGGCTTTTCTTTCTGAAGGAAATCCTGGATAAGACATGCCTCAGGATAGGCACTGTCATTATCCCCATTTTACAGAGGAGAAACAAATTTAGAGAGTTTAGAAAACTTCTCTTGGGTATATCGCTGGCAAATGACAAAGGGGAGAAGGATACCCATCTGATTTTAGAGACCAAATGACTAACGTTACACTCTACACTCTCCAATTTTGGTTGATATATATTCCCCTCCCATTGTCTCACTACGCCAGAGCCGAGACTCTGCAAACTCTTCTCAAATTCAAAGGCTTGTCTTTATGTCCAGCTCCCCCAGCATCTTCTTCCTTCTGCAGGAGATAATTCCCAACTTCAGCAGAATTAACCTCAAATGCTTCCTGTTACATTACTAATGGCTGACATACGCCAAGCACTTCCTGCTTGCTAGGTCTCTGTTTTAAGTATTTTACTCCTATCAGCTCACTTAATTCTCACTACAACCCTGTGAAGTAGGCACCGTGTTATCCCATCTTACCAGTGAGGAAGCCAAGACACCTGGAGGGTAAGTTTGCAAAGACACATAATTTAAAGAGATGGAGCCAGTCTTATGAGGTCAGTGGCCTGAATCTATAGCTAGAACTCTCAGCCACTGCCTTCAGGAAAATGCAGATGAGTGAAGCCAGCTGACTCACATAGAAGAGGGAACGGTGGGAACTGTAGCAAATTGGGGAGCACATACTACTGAGAATGCAGGTAGGGGTGAGGGGCAATAAGGAACTCAGCTACACTTGATGGTTGCCTAGAGGGAATTCCTGTCTTCTGATTTTGCAAAGAATCCCCAGATTTAGATTTTATATAAAGTCTTCTAATTTAAGACTGTTGACTAATTCATATTTAAATTACTCTGTGTGAGGCACCTAGGTGACTCGGTCACTTCTCCCTTCAGCTCAGGTCATGATCTCAAGGTCCTGAGATTGAGCCCCCTGTGGGGTTCCCTGCTCAGCGGGGAGTCTGCTTCTTCCTCTCTCCCTCCACCCTCCCTGCCCAGCCCTCATGAGTTCTCTCTGTCTCTCATAAATAAATAAAATCTTTAAAAAATAACAAGCAAATATGGGGTTCCTGGGTGGCTCAGTGGGTTAAAGCCTCTGCCTTCGGCTCAGGTCATGATCCCAGGGTCCTGGGATCGAGCTCTGCTCAGCAGGGAGCCTGCCTCTCCCTCTTTCTCTCTGCCTACTTGTGATCTCTGTCAAACAAATAAAATATTTTTTAAAAATAAAAATAAGCAAATGAAAGAAATTACTCTGTGCAAGCCAAACCAAATAAGTATATTGATCAGATGGAGCCCCTGGATACCAGTTTGTAATCTCTGCTTAGCTATTTGGAATTTAGTGCTTTGAGTTCCACCTTTTCACAAAATTGTCATTGTCAGTATCATTGTCACAAAGGACTGGCACTGGAGTATCTAACTTTTGGAAAAGATAAGATTAGTCAAGAAGAGTGATCTGGGGGGATCACTTTAATTGTCCTAAAGCACCTGGAGCAATTGCTTCTAATATAAGCAGCAGACTGGATATCACATTTTGATGGAATATTTGGTCACGGAGATTGATGGTAGCTTATGAACCCGTAAGTTCTTAGTGATAATGGAAGAAAGATGAAATATTCCACAGTAGTCATAAATCTAGCCTTTACATTGTATAACTGGACCAAACATTGTATATTTTATGATATTTCATTCTGATTGAAACCAGTAATACATAATGTTCCTTTTAGAAACTGTGAAAAATACTAGGGGCACCTGGCTGGCTCGGTTGGTAGAGCATGCAGCTCTTGACCCCTTGGGGTTGTGAGTTCAAGCCCCATGTTGGGTGTAGGCCTTACCTTGAAAAAATCAATAAAGATGTTTTTTAAAAAGGCCAGAAAGAAAATGTGAAAAAAAAGTTAGGAACAAAATAATCATAATCCTCCTGCTCAAAGAGAATATCAACATTTGAATATGTTTTCTACCAGTCTTTTTTTCTAGACATAGAATAGTATTTACAGATAGGTCTCAAAGGAATTTAAGGTTTTTAAAGAATTTGATTACAGCATGCTATAGATTCAAATTGAAGAAGTTCAATTCTGCCTGATTCAAAGCCATTTAAAGTGATTTTCATGTTTTCCCATTAGTACAGCATAAGCATTTTCAGATGCTTGAAGTGGCATTTTTTCCCATCTTTTCCCTTGCTTCCAGTTTTCTAACATTGCTCCTTAGCATATATTAATTTCTTCCTACATATTTTTAAATTATAATAAATTTGGGGAGCTTCTTTTGAGAACTTCTCGACAACCATAAGTTATACCTGTGGTTATGCAAAAGAAAAGTAATCCAGAAAGGATCCAACACTGAGAATCCCTCCCGTGGGACATAATAAATGTGTTTGAGTGAAGACTTTTTTCTTTTCCTCAGCACATAAAAGCATTTCCAGAGGGTAAAGCATTTTGTAGAGCTCTGTTAATCCTCTCAGGCCATCTGAATATTCTGAGTATTGATGAGGCCGTCACTGACTAACTAAGATCTCAGCAGCCCAAGGTTCCACACAGCCCTGTAATAAACGCTGACGTTGTTATACTCCAAAGCAGTTCCCTCTTTGTCCTTTCTAACAGGACCCCAGTTTTTGATCAGTTGTCTGCCTGATCTTATTTATTCTAAGCCAATCTCCTGCGGGCTAGTATTGATCCACGTGTGAGACATAGGGTGGCGCGATCACAGGGAAGGGGAGATTTTATTCCGTGGCCAGGGAAGGCTTCTTTCACTTTCACTCTTGCTGCACCCAAACAAGGGAACAAGCACTCCAGATTGTCACTCGCAATGAAATTGCAACCAAGAGTGAAATTGCCTGAGGCTAGAGCTGTAGCCGAAGACAGCAGAGTGAAGCCTATGGGGAGTTTGGTTCCTTAAGATTCCACTGAGCCTCAGAATATAAAGTATCTGGGGCCTGTCCAACTATTGGACTCCCAGTTCTGCCAGATAATGCCTTTTCTCATTGTTTAACTCAGTTTTGCATCAGGGTTTTCTGTTACTTGCAGCCAAAAGCATCCTAACTGCTACATACTTTATAAGGCTCAGGTTTTTTCCAAAGTCCAAGATGCTAAAACTAGGGGCACCTGGGTGGCTCAGTGGGTCACGCCTCTGCCTTCAGCTCAGGTCATGGTCTCAGGGTCCTGGGATCGAGCCCCACATCGGGCTCTATGCTCAGCAGGGAGCCTGCTTCCTCCTCTCTCTCTGTGCCTGCCTCTCTGCCTACTTGTGATCTCTGTCTGTCAAATAAATAAATAAAATCTTAAAAAAAAAAAGATGCTAAAACTAATCCTATATTGTCCAGAATGTAAATAGACTGAAACCCTTCTATATTTTTGCTGTTGGCATTAAAAAGAATATGATAAAGAGCATAGTAGCAATTTTTAGTTTTAAGAAATTCACCACCAACAATTTTAAGAATTTCACCACCAAATTTTACTTATTAAAATGTAGCTCAATAAACCTGGTTTTAAAAAATTTTTAAATATCTCCACCAACAAAGAATGTCTGTGTATCAGCTAGGGTTGTGTTTAACCACTCAGTGATAGCATCAGGCTCTTTCTCTTTCACTTTTGCCATCCTGAATATGCTTGATTCTGCCCTGGGGCTCGGGCTTATACTTGCAAAATTGAGAAATTGAGCCAATGAGGGGAAGGATGGTTTTTATGTAGGCAAGTGGGGGATGTCTACCATAGTCAATCTTGAGTTTATTGTGCATTCATTCCAATTTCTTAAATTTTCTGTGTACGTATCTCCTGTAACATTGAAGGAACTACGACTGTTATTGCCAT